>DWON01000412.1:0-34161 GCA_018251015.1 Phocides pigmalion okeechobee | reverse complement strand
AACTTTATATTTATACTAGTTATGAGTCACTTAACACGTACAGCCCTTAATGAGCCCGCTATCCCCCCTCCAACCCCCCCATTCCGCGGACTTAAAAACGCACCCTCGTAGGCCTATTTTAATTGAAGTTACTTTTATTGGTTCTGGATCTTCTGAAGCCAGCGTTTCCCTCTTTTTTCAAGATAAGATTGCCTCAGTCTGATCTAAATGAAAGTATAATCTATTCTAACGACAATTGTTTAATTTGTTTGTTTTGAACAATAAATTGAATTGCCAATGTTTACAATAATCTTTAATAGTCTTTTATACCCGTACCCTTAGATCTCGAGTCAACCTATCTGAACTGCTGGTTACGATTTATTGTAGAGTAACATTTATCTGAATAAATATGTTGTAATTTAAAATCGCTTTTAGTACTGAATTTAATTGTTAAAATATTAGTTCTAGACGGGCCTTTAACGTCGTCAATCAAAGAAAACAAATGTGAAACAACTAATATATTAAATTGATTAACAACTTTACTAAACTGAGACAAAGTAGCAAAATTTGCTTTCAGTTGAAATATAAATTTTCCTTTTTTTTGAAATAAAAATATTGACAATAATCGAAAATACGAATCAGAAGGACATCATGCGATTTTTTTTTAAACCAATAAGAGGAAAAAGACTACAACTGATGACATGCGACAATCCTTACTCATGTTGTACTTTAGGCTTGGTAGGTAATTAATTTAAGTTATTCTCAACAATTTGGTAGTCGTGCAAAACTTTTTTATTTGTGATCCTACCTGCCATATGGTTTATTGGTTATATCTTCCTAATATATAGTTTATTAGCTTGCGCTTACAATCATGTAATGATTTTTAATTGATTTGTTACTATAATAAATTAATTACATTTTATGTATATATAACAAAATTTCAAAGAAAAGTACGTTTCCAATTTTCTTGTCTTAAAGAAACCTTCACTCAATCAGTGTAATCCGGTAAGATTATTTATAAATCAAGAAATTGCCAAAAAGGGTGCGAAAATCAGATTTCAATAAATTAAAAGTGGAAGAGGACCTCCGCAGTAGACCACACACATCGAGGCACGCGCTTCGAATGCTGCCGACTTTTTATTCGTGCCGCCTGCGCAGTTTCGTGCTTGATCGGCGCTCGTCGGCAACCGATCGGAAGGCTGTCCCATCACATACGCCTCTTTGCATTTGAGCTGTTGCACCTCGTTCAGTTAGGAACTTGAATTTTATTTTAATAAGATTCCAATTTGTCAATTAGAGGGCAACGCATGAGCCAAACTGGTTTGACTTCTTTACACCTTGTATCTTTATACGTTAAGGTCCATTTAAAAACGAATGTTTAGTCCCGATTTTGGTAACTCGTTGATTTTTACAAAATAAAAGCAATTCTTGTTGTATAAACAAGTGGTGAGGAAAATAAATTAATTTTTAAATTTGTTTCCTTTTATCTAGAACCTAAAATATTGGAGAACTGCACCTTAAAATATTATGATTACATATAAGTAATGAATAATACTACACTATATAACGATGGCTCAGTTACATTCCAAAAGGAAAACTGAAAAGTAATCACATTTTATGTTCTGATATGGACATTTTGATCTAGTTGAAGTAAAGGCACTTTATATCAATAATAATTATTTACACATATTTGTGACTGAACTCGTTCTAAAACGTTTGAATTGAATTTATTGTGTGAGAGGGTTGGTTTAGGTGTACAAATGGACCCAGGAGTAAGATTTCCCTGTATCTGACTGTAAGTATGACAAGTAGTCCTGTATACGCAATTAACGGTTCTTTTTCATCATTCAAGCAAAGTTCTATCTGAAGAGCGCATAGCCCGATAAAATCCATCAATATTTAATGAAGTGAATAATAGACTTTTTATTTTCGGCGCAAGACAACATCTATAAAACTCAATATTAGTCCTATAAAAGTATACTAGGTAACATTCACTAACATTAATAAACCCTCAAAATTCTCCAAAAGCCAACACTTATATAATTTATAGTTCAATAAAACCTATACTTTTAAAAACATTGAACCTCGCGATTTATGAACATAACCAGACTATTTAAATTTAAAGTAAACAATCTACCTGCAGGAATACCTAAACGTATAGTAGGAACTCTTTGCCGTTCAAAATTACATTTATAAAGGTAAAGTCCAAGCAAAGAGGATACTATGGATTATTTCAAAATCGCACCTTACAGAGGGTTCCGAGTTTTATCCCTGGCCAGATATAAATATAAATTAAAAAGTTGGATACTCGGTTGGTCTATTTGTGTATAAGTACTTAGGTATTTTAGAACTTCTAAAAATTAAAATTACGCTTAGAATTGATGGATTCCTTGATTATCAAATAAAATCTATCATTTAAGTTAACTAATATACCAATTTCTATTATTTTTAAAAGAATAAGTTGCCAAGTAAATCAATATTCCTATCTAGATTTTTAGGACATACACATAGGAAACTGTGGTATGGGATTAACATTGATACAATTTATAAATTGCAATGTACCTAAAAATTGTTTTACAGTTTGGAATACATCCGTTTTATGTACAACGAGGATAATTAAACATCGGAAATTATAATAGGCACCTACGCAATAGATAAATTGGACTAAACAGATAGGCATTTATCTGTTTAGTCTAATGTAACCATTTACTTCCACAAAGTCGTACCCAATCATAAAATTGATATAAAGGACAAAAACAACAGATAATTATTTGTTTGTTAACATACACCTAGGAACTTAATGTTCTTGGTGGCATGTGTAACTTGTGTAAGTAGACTCCTCAAGTTACGTGGCGTTGGACAAGACCCGAGACGGTTGTATGGACGCAGTTGAGAGCTTTATGGTAAAGCAAACAGTTTAAAACACTACACCGGCCGTATTGGTCCAGCACTCTCCTCCATTAGTCTCTGCCGACACCTCAGCTTTGTCGAAAATATTATTTGTTCTGTGTACTGACGAAGGTGCCGACGCGACACTCGCCCACCACTTGGTATAGTTTGCTTTGGCTGCCTTTAAGCGGCTTCAGCCAACAATACTTATGTGGATGATCGATGGGTTTTTTATTAGAATAAAACTTTGTAAAAATTGTCCTTGTTTCAGTTTTTAAAAACTATTAAATATGAATACAACACTGAATTGCTTGTTATAATTTTAGTTGATATTGTGATCTCATAACGTCATCCTTAAAAAACAAGGATCATATCATGATGTCGGCCTGCGAAATATTCTTATTGCATAATTTATATATCATTTTATGTCAACATATTTATGTAATTAGGTTTTAAATTATGAACTTATTTGAACAATTTACTAGGATGGTTAGTAATTAAATTAATAATACGAGCATTATAAAATGAGATAACATTTATAAGAAAGATTTCCCCTTTTCTTCAATCGTTTAGAACTTGCATACAAAATTCATTCATCATTTTACCCTGTTAGGGGATAATTTATTTGATTTCCATTCTTAGTGACTAACGATGGACCATAAAAACTTGTGTGCTCAATTTGAAAACTAAAGATAAACCATAATGGGTAGATTTTACAAATAAAAAGTGTTTTAGGAGTAATAGGGGATTCCTCCCTCATAGATGTCGATACAAAGAAATAATCGTACTCACACAATTTTTAATACTAAAATGTTATGAAAATACAAAATTTCACGTTTCTCAGTTTAGCGGTTAACAACTTTCATTCCAAGTTATTTACCTCTTTCAACCTGATAAGGCCTGTTTTTTTTTAAACTTACTTAATCCTTGAGAATCTGCTTGACAAATTTAAAGATTTTAAGTTGTGCAGAGTATACAGGTGTCGAGAAAACATTTTTCCAAGTTTGTCGATTATTGATTTTATATAAATATTACAAATAAAATTGTAACAAATCGCTGTCTAGATAGAATTTTTGACTGTCTGTGCATTTGTGCATCTTAAGAGCGCTATTCAGTAACTGCTTAACCAATTTTAATGCTGTTTTCACTAATTTATTTCAAGAAGCTTTTATTAACATTAAATTGAATATTTGTGTATTATAATATAGCCTATGCCACGCTGAACTTTAAGACGCGTCCAATGATACCTTATTTATAAAATTCCATAAATCGTTTTTGACAAATAAAGGAACCAAGGTATATAGAGATATCTGTATATTGTCGCTTCCTGTATATACTTGGCCAGTTACACATGTATATAATATTGTGTATAACATAGTCTGTTAAAATCATAACCCTAATTTAGCTTTGCCATAGGCAGGCAATAATACAGGTTTGAATTAAAATATAGTAATTGATTAAATTTTACCAAATAATATTTCACTTTTTACAAAGTTAGCTTATAAACATGCAGTAGGCATCATGCGGATACCTTTAATCACTTGATGATAAGTAGAATATTCAATAATTTTTATGTAAACCTAAAATAGTAGTCCGATAAAAAACACTTTTTTATTTTGTGTAACATGATTTTGCCGCCGAAATCAACACTTCATGTAATTATCAATGGATAGAATTCGCTTTTAGAATTATTCGTAGTATTACTTTGGCGCCACAAACTTTGGTAAGAGAGGAAGCAATAAAGATCACCCTTGGAAAGAATAATGCATAGCTTTATTACTCCACTTCCTTTTCTAGGATTCACTTGACATTCCTTGTGTACCTAACTATATATTAAAATGTATTTGTGGCTTACCCTTATTGCGCAAAGTGAGTCATCTGAAGTTATTTTAAAAATACACAATAAAATGAGGTGGTACATTTTGTATATGAATGGGTTAAAATTACGTTTGAAAAGAGAATTATCTTATCAGCGATTTGGCGGGCTAAGCATTGTGCGGCGGACGCAAGCACGTTGCATTCACACGCTATTGTTAAGTTTCCGTACTATTTTACCTCTGGTTCTGTTGAGCTTTGGAACTTTTCTCAGTATTATCGATAAGAAAGTGTTACTTTTTTTCTCTGATAAAGCCATTAACAGGTTCTGTAACAGTTCTGTTAAATAAATTATAGGGGTTGGGTAGGAATGGGGCGGTACAGAAATATTTGCTAAGCACGATTTCATAAAGGTGTGATTGACGTCGACAGTGGAGTTTCCGCATAAGTCCGTATTATATAATAAACTCTATAACAATAGTAACGAATACGTAGGTACTCGTCAATGGAAATCGTAAAGAAATATGACAACATGGTTTTAGCGGTCACTAAACAAATAGTTTTATTGGATTGGATTCTGTATGATTCATAGAATGAGCAAGTCATGCATTCATCATTCTCACCACAGCCCTGATTGATCGTTCGCGACCTTCCTCCTTTACTGTGTTCTCCGCTGACATCTACATAGGAATTTATAAAATTATATTACGTGAATTTGAGCGATAGCTTTCGACACATATCTCAGTAAGTGGCGTCATAGCCTGGCACAAGATGCATTCTTGTTTAGGTACTACTGCAGGACAAACTCATGCATAATCCTCATCGCTTGCAGGCTAAAAAGTGACCGTATCAAATTAACGTACATATAATTGGTTGTAACCCATTAATTTCCGCTAATTAATAATAATCAACTACACTGCTGTATGTCCAGATTGATAGACAAACTGAAAAATGCTCCTTTTTTATGCTAGAAAAGTAGCCAACGAGCCTGCAAAGCACATAATATTAAGTAGTCGCAGCCCATAGACATCCACGTACAACCACAAACACGACTAAAATCCTATCTGAGCTCGGACGTAGATACGTTGCTACTCATGAGGACTAAGATGGTCGCCTCGCTTCAAAGTGTAGCCGACAACCTCACCTCTTTAACCGAAACACAAGTAGTGCTTGACTGTGGATTATGAGAGCGGCGGTGGTACCTAACTGATCGAACTGTAGTTCTCCCACATTTAAATGTAGTTAATTTAAAAAAAAACCTTCAAAAAGATTTGACTAATTATGAGGAATAGTCATGAAATTTAATGCCAACCGTTTACTTATTTAAAATCGACAGTGCTATCCTAGACTTTGTTTGCAAAATGTTTTAAGAGATACGTAGACAGTTTAGTTGAAAAGCAACAATGACCAAACACCTGTATTTCGAATACAAATTGTGTGTAATCTGAGCGGAACGATATACGTAAAGTAGCAATAACAAAAGGTGCTGTTTAAGGCAGACGATATATTCGGACTTCATTAAATACGTAACGACGTAAAGCTTTAGCACCAAGCCGGAAGATAAACAAAGCATCTATTCCTATGACTTATGAGCTCATTATGCGACCCATGCAGTTTATTGTGTATGTAACGTCTTCGCAATGCGTACAAATTGTCCTAAACTCGGCAACTCTGTTATGTAAATGTGCATATAAATTTCCCTGTAAAGCATTTCTTTTCTAGGTCAAAATTGAAAGGGAAGACGTTTTGTCGTCACGAGTAAATTAAGTAATGAGAATTTTGACCCCTCTCTGAGCTTCTAGATTGTTACATGAATATTAATATTTTCCACTTCACTTCATTACACGTCTATAACATGTTGTCAAGTAAATCTTTGATGAACAATTTTGTGTTTATAGAAGTGACAAATACTTACCTACAAATGTTTAAGTTATTTCGTAAGTAATCTTTTTTTAATTGGTGAGAATTATGTTCCTAAAAATGTACATAAAAAAGGGAAGATGTGCGTTGATTATTTGACAGGATAGTTATATTGAGAAGCTTTTTCAAGAGCCTTGATTATGCTTAAATTTTACATTTTCTAGTTTATTATGTCAATGTGGATTTTGGTTGTTAAAATGTATGTCTGAAATATTTTTGTCAGGGTAGCCCTGTGCACAAATAATTATATTTTTGTTTTATATAAAAAGTGTTTCCCCAGTTGTGTTCTAGATTAAAGTTTAAATGAACGCAGATTCATTTATTTATGAAATGTACATATGTCTACTATACTTTTACTTTATTACATTTTTAGCAGTTAACAAGCGGTATATATGGTCTATTGGTAATATTTCTGTTTCATTTGGATTTGCTTACAGATATTCATGTATGCGTATGTTGCTGTATGCGTGTCCGGGATATAACAGTTGTATATTAGCGTCGATGCTCGCTATTTCCATGTCGCAAATAAACTTGCAAGTCGTGCTATATACACATACCAAAAAAAATGTTTCGACATACCAAGGTACTAAAACGACGTATATTTGTTTTTAAAATAATATCTATCTTGTCTACATATTTTATATTTTTATTCATTAACTTATTAATATAGACCGAAGATACTTTATTTAATAAAGTATTATCATCTTGTACTTCGAATTTCTCAGTATCATTGCTGAAACTAGGTATAAATTGAGGTTTTCATATTGTGTCAACATTTAGTACATGCGTGAATCCGGACAAAGCGTCATTACCAACGTCAACGTCATGCCAACTGGCATATTTTAGAAATAAATATCAGAATACCTATGATTAGATCATGTATGAAAACTGCTAACATAACCGTAGTAAAGCCTAATAAAATGGGATTTACATTAGCTATGGTATTGCAGCAGAACTAAATATGATAACTATTATAAAACACAAATTTTTGACTAGCTCTTTTGGTTATTGATACTGCTAAGTGACTGGTTGTGGGTTCGATTCCCCAGTGCAAATACTTACCTATATGATGTACATGTGTATTCCGTATGTAAGTGTAAAATTATCCATTTATATGTTTTTCGAAACATATTGTAATTAGTTGTCTTTTGATCGTATCATAGATAAACTAATTTGGGATTAGGTGGTTATATGTGGTCTCAAGATTTTTTTCTTTGTTATGTGAGAAGAGTAGCAAACGAGCACGCAAACCACCTGATAGTAAGTAGTCGCTGCCCAAAGACATCCATGTACAATCGCAAACACGACCGAAATCCTATCTGAGCTCGAATATAGATGTGTTGCTACTTTTGAGAACTAAGATGGTCGCCTCGCTTGAAAGTGTCGCCGGCAACCGCATTTCTCCAACCGAAACACAAGTAATGCTTTACGGCCGATTATGAGGGCGGCGGTGGTACTTCTCTGGTCGAACTATAGTTCTCCCACCTTTAGTCTCAAGATATTATTCATTTATTTTATCGTAATATTATTTGGGTTATTTGGTGATTTTATATTATATTCTTAGTATGTATAGCTTAATTTTTTGTTTTAATGCCAATAAACGGCAAAATGAGGTACTTACATTAGAAATAAAAAGAAACTTCCGAATAAACCTGAATACCATTTGCCATTGCTGCGTCATTAAGCCCTGAACAAGATCATCATTTGTATGGCTGACAAGACTTGATTCAATGAACCTATATACGACACGTTTGCTATCAATTACTAACGTGTTATTTAGATATTTGGCAGGCTATCTCAGCTACAGAGTCGACTGAATGTTGTTTTATACGGCAGTTTGTTGGATTCGTTTAGTAAATCAAATTTCATATCGATCAACCAACTGGTCATATACTAAATATCTGTAGTATAAACTAAATGCCTTATCATGTTTATTCTAATAAATTCACCAGAGTGAGTGTTACGCCTTCGATATAACAGATAGATTCACGTACCTACACACGTATTATAATACCCCTTTTTTGTGTCAAATAACGATGGCTATCATATTTTCAGCAATTTTTCAGCTTGTATACAAAAACACAATTAAGTGTAATAATCATAATGTTTCCTTATTGATATCAACGCCGGAATTAATCTGGCGTTTTTGGGATCATGCCGTATGGACACGGACTCCCTCTTGGATTATGTAGGTTGTTAGGCTTTATTAGTACGATTGGTTTTAACTGGTTTTTGTAAATAAAATATATAATGGTTGATGTAAGTATTAATTAAGATCCCGGTAACAATATATCACTACTAGATTTTAAACTAATTGTAGATGGTAATTTTTAATTTTATATGAATCAGATTAAAATTATTTATAATATACACACTAATTATCCTCGTTCACAAATCGGTAACTCAATGGTTACTTTGAATTATAATTTCTCGCATAAATCAGACTTTCAAGCTAAACATATTTATTTATTTTTTACTGTCGCCTTATCCATTTATGAGTTACAATATTAGTACATAAGTACACAAGTAGTTATTGAAACAATTGTTAATTTGTCTAGCGTGAATAATAAAAATAATTCTTAATTAAACCTTTATTTCTTTCACATATAAAAATACCTACATATAAAAACCTTTACCTTTTATTTCATATTAGTTTCACAAGCATGAATTTTCCCGTCCCTGATATTTGCATAAGATTTTTTTGCACGCAACAGGTTGGTGGTGCTATGTCGATGAAAGCGCAGTGGAAATGCAAAGAAGTGTTCGCGAGGAATTTATAGTGGCCTGTTAGCGCGGGTTGACGGTCGGTGGGCACGTAAGGGATGCTGGCTCGGGCCGGTGGTGGACGGTCGGGCAAAGCGGCTGGTAGCTCTCAGTGTCGCTCAAAACGCGGCGCGCGGTGGTCGTGCGTCGAGCGCGCGTGGAGTGATGTCTGCGAGATGAGGCTGCCTCTGGTGTTATTGTGGTTAGGTGCGGCGACGGCTTGCGGCCCGGGCCGCGGCTTCACCCGCCGCCACGGACCGCGCCGCATCACGCCCCTCGTCTTCAATCAGCACGACCCCAACATTGGGGAAAATTCGAAAGCCGCCAGCGGCCCTCCTGAGGGTCGCATCACGAGAGATGACGAGAAGTTTAAAGACTTAGTGCCCAATTATAATCCGGACATAGATTTTAAGGATGACGAAGGTACCGGTGCTGATCGACTGATGACTCAGGTTAGTGCTATCTTATTAATTTTATCTTACTTTCCTGTAATATTGTTGATTGTTTATCATGTTATCAGTTCATCATTGTTATATTTTTAATAATAAATTATTACATAATGAATACAGGTATGTTGTCTTTTACGTACATACCAAATGAAATGAGAGAAATTTAAAAATCTGAAGAAGCGTCAAAACAATGCATTTTATAAAGAACCGTCTGTTTTGAAAACAGCTCAGTGTGCGGGTAGGAACAATCGCCGGTGTAAATATTACCGTCTTTGGAACAATGGGAACAAATTGCGGGCGTTACGGTAGCTTCGTAGCGAGTGTTACGATTGTAGCACTGCAATTACACAGCTTTGACAACAAATATTTTGTCCCTGTAACTAATTGATGAATGATGATTTCTTTACAAATTAGATACTGTCCCTGTTGAATATATGGCCATCATAAAATTTGTAGACATTGGAAGTCATGCGTTGTCATTGACGACGTTTTGTACTTGTGTGAAGAGAACTTACAGGAACCGTATTGTTGTTTTTGTTCATTGTATTATATATTTACACAATTAAGAACTGACGTGTAATATTATTATGAGATAAATGTGAATATTATTTATCATAATTTATCTATAAAAACAAATCTATAGTCAGACAAAATTCTATTTATTAGTCAAACAACAGAAAATAAAAATCTGGTTTTTGTCAATCTTTCTGACAGACGAATATTAAATATTTACTCATCCTAATAATATTAACATACTTAGTTTACACGAATAATTGGAAATCACGGTCAGCAAATATGTAATCTCGTCTGATCGTGGACCAAACTACATAGATCACAGATCCGCTAACTGAAGGCGTCCAACAGTTCGACGAAACAAATAAAGATTATTAAAAAATGTACGCATAATACGCAACTACTACTCAAATATATGCAAGAAACAATAAATCGCAACAAGCAACCTCTAAATGTAAAATGCGTTAGATTAATTTATTACCTATTACTATAATCTTACTATATAGAAACATTTATATTTGCTGAAATATAATTTTAAATTCAAAGACTCAAAGTTTTTGTTCAACAAGTAAATTGAGCAGTAGAGGGATAATAATAAAATATTTGCTCACTAGGATTCATTCAAAATTATTTTAGAATTAAGATGACAAGACTTATATTTCATTAATTTAGTTTAGTAGATTTAGTAGCGATTACAGTGAATAATAATTAAGACCCAATCAGTACACCTAGAAAAAAAGAATTTGTTTAATTCGTAAAATTTAGTACATAAATAATAAAATAAACAGGTACCTGTAGTCTATTTTCTTGTTTTATCACTTGAATTGATTAGTCCAGCAGATAGATTATGTCCATGGGCGATCGGGACTGATTAACATTAGATTTTTTAAATGCTAGGTGCAATCTCTATTTTTTTAAATAATTTGGCTACATCTTGAATACACCTACGTTTCAGTTTATCTACGTTTACCTCATGTTTAAATTACACATGTAGTGTCTAGTAAAATGGACGTGATATACGTGCACACAGATGGGCATGAACAAAATGATACAAATTCCCTAAAATACCCTTTTCTACAATTCTCTTCCTTTCTATTAAAAAGAAAACAATATCTGCAGATGTTTGTGATATGTGATATTAATGAATAAAAATGAAAATATTGCAAATTAAAAGAATAATAAAAAAAATTGTAATAATCTTCTGGAAGTTTGTTTAAACTGATTAAAATGTTCATTTTAATAATATGTGAAATGAATGTTAACTTGAAATGACACTTTTTCCTAGTGTCTCAACTCACATCAAAATTAATATTAGCCATACATTTATCGCTCTCTTGGATTGCAAAAGGTGTATGGCTAATTAAAAATAACTTAAAACTAATTAACTAGGCATGTAGTAGAAGTAGCGAACGAGCACTCAAACTGTCGGTACATCTAATGGAGAAACGTAAATGCAGGAGTAACACTGCTGAGGATTAAAATGAGCAAGTTCGGCTCAGAGACTTAAATCTAACTAAAATATACCTTTTACGCTTCTGGTCTATACTAACTAGCATTTTTGGCTCATACAGAAATAGGTGCGGCCTGGCGGACATCATAGGATAATTAAGTGCTAAAATATTTTACTTACATTAGTCCTACATTTAATATTACATGATATAAGTACATGAAATTGTTCCTAAAGAATAACATAATTAAATAGTTTTACAGTACTCTATTCAGTCACATAAACCTACTCTAAGGAAATAACATATTTTTATCTTTCAGATATATTTTTCTTTATTTAGACACAGAGCAGCGTTGTTCAAAGTGTGTGTCATAAGTGATTTAAGAAGACGCTTGTTACAAAACATAAACAGTTACATATAGTAATTTATAAAATTAGCAGTTTATAATATTAACTAATAAATATCACCAAATGAATTAGTATTTCTCATTTAAAAAATATGTTTTATTTAATCCAGTCAAAAATTACATTAGTCTCAACCTTGTTTACCGGTAACTGGTAGATTTTATTAAAATGTATTAATGGTTATAAAAAAAATATAAATATAAATAATAATTAAAACAGAATTAAAGTTATATAAAAGATACGCAAATAAATAATAAAATTAGATTAAATGATTTAAAAGGTGGGAGAACTATAGTTCGACAGGTTAGGTGCCACCGCAGCCCTCATAATCCGTCGTAAAGCATTACTTGTGTTTCGGCCGAAGAGGTCCAGTTGCTACACTTTGAAGCGAGCCGACTATCTTCAGGAGTAGCAACGCATCTATATTCGAGCTCAGATAGGATTTCAGTCATATTTGTCATTGTAGGTACATGGATGTCTATCGGCTGCGATTACTTACCTTTAGGTGGTTCGCATGCTCTTTTGCTATTCTTCTCACATAAAAAAAACAAATATATTGTAAAACTTCAACCAGTAACTAATATTAATGTGGATAATTCAAGCTCGATTTGATTTCTGCTATTCTGTATACATTATAAATTAGCGTTGCAATACGATTGTTTAACGCTAAAGATTCATTAACACCATATCACTTTACATATATAGAGTAAATATCGCAATTCAAACGCAAATATTTAATAATGCGGTAATAATGGCTTTCTGGTATGGTATTACGTACATACCAACAGATTCCATCAACACTGTAGGCTAACTTAGTATAATCGAATTACTAAAGGATTTTCAAGTTTTGCTGCTGTCAGAAGTTTTTTTTTGGAAATTATAATTGAGGGGCTTTTGTGAGTAATATAGGATATCTAGGAATTAAAAAAAACTAATTTACTAAATAATTCTATTTCGTAGCATGATATTTCCTCCCCCCATTCCCTACCCTTTATATATAATTTATAAATACACACACGCATATGTATGCATATATGTATCTGTATATACATAAAACAATTGTTTATATTGTTTTGGTTATTTGCGGCTTCATATATTATTATTATTTATTTAATCGATAGTTTTAAACTTCCCTAAATTTATGAGACCACTAGCAATAAATAAATTCATGCAAGAATTGCCTACTTAGTACTTACATAAGATACTCGTACTCTGACGAGTTTTAGCATCGCTGACTGCCTCGCTCTAATGGCTTGGCAAACATGAGCGCATGTTGACAAACAAACAAACTAACATTCGCTATGGACGATAGGTATATTTCCTGTAGGAAGTAGGTCATTTTAAGATACCATGCTTAACACATAAAACATTTAAATTATGGATGCTATGGCATTGAATTCTGTACACCTAGTAATTATACGTATTAATGTGAATTGTTAATGAACGTAATATAGTAAAATGATTAATAAACGTATTAATGTTTCAATTTTACTGATATCATAAATCGTCATAATAACTTTTAAAGCCCATATTAAGGTCCACTATCCTAAGTCTACAGATCTACATCTACTTTCATTCGCATCCTGATCTATGATAACACCTCGGTCAAGGTCATCTGCATCTGGCATTGTTGCCGTGAGGGTAAACAAGATATGTTTGTTTGTAAATTCTCAAGGGTACTATTCAGAGTCCCTTGTTTGTACCAATAAGTCAAAGTTATCATGTTATCCTAGTCCATAGTAGTACCAATGTATCGAATTTCAGCTCTATTACTCAAGTGCAGATATTTAATATTATTTGTAAGAATAAAATGTCAACTTAAATCATATTGGATAGGAGCAAATATATATTCTAGATAGTTGAAGTTTTTATTAAACGTATATCAGATCTACCCCAATGAAACTTAAGGTGTTTTAATCATATACGTCCATCCTTTATAAAGGATGTCACGGAGATATACACTCAGAAACATAAGTATACTTTAAACTTTTGCCCCTCTTTTTGTGACAGGGCTTAAAATGTTCTTAGGTATTGAAACGTTGCAAACTACACTTTTGGCAATATATTTTTACATCATAATAAATTTATTAATTGTAGTATATCAGCGAAACCGATTTCATACAATTCTTAGTTCTTGTAAGTTACGTTTCTGTCCACCTGCTACGGATTGACGTGGTACTACTTTATTTAACCACACTGCAAAATAAAATGTGTGCATAAACACGTTGATATATTGATACTTATTTTCACTTAACATACTGCTCGTATTCGTAGAGTTTTCGTTTAGAATAACACGTACTTACATAACTTTTAAATATAAATGTTACTCGTTATTTGAATATTGTTTCTGTGCATGTCATGCAAAATTCTGGAATAGTTGACGTTACGTTCAAGGATGCATTTACTTTGCAAATAATGACTTAAGTGCACGAAACGTTTGTACAGCAAATATTTTAATGGCCTAATGTGGTCATGCGTAGAATCCAGTTATATGCCGACAATAATAATCGGTATGGGCCACAGACAATCGGCCGGGTCTGTGTGCGTATGGAAGAAAGGCCGGCGCGAATCCGCCGGCGGTGATGTTATGTGCTCACCGCGGGCAGCACATAGCCCGGGCCAAGCCGAGCAGCCTTGCATTCGTAAAAATCTCCAAACCGGTTCGATGCGCCTCCATTACTTTCTTTCTGCCTCCACCGTGCCTCCCATTTAACTCGGGCCCACTTTTTATCAGGAATCGGTATCTCCTACTAATAGTATTATTTATTTCTCATGAATAAGAGGGAGTATAAGTAAAGTTAATGCTTACGAGAAGCGGTGCGTTACATGCCACATGCTTCTGAGATAAACGCCTCGGGTCTACCCAATATGTCGTCGCGTAGCCTACGTGGATGTTGCCTCGTGGAATTCGTGTTAGTATATTTTTTGATTTTATTTTCAGTTTCTCATGCATTGTTTGAGCCACAAAAATATTTAACGTTGAGAGGGAATCGTAAGAATTGAATGTAGGAATTGGTTTTAATATCTCGGTCACACCTCAACATCACTGTCTGATAAATATTCAATATTAGTAGATAAAGATAAAACTTGGACTGGCTACTCATTATTTAGTTGCTTTCGGTAAAATATTCAGCGAATTTACAGAAGGAAATTTAATACATGTCAAAAATGTGTAGGTAAATTATTTTTCGCTAAAACAATTTTGCCATTGATTTGTTGTCTAGTCGTGCAAACCACAGAATAGTCGCGTGACCGCATCGTTTGTATTCATTCCTTCGACTTCAATCGGAATTACTTACCATTTTATGTAGGTTTTTATTTAATATTTTATATCCTTGGACGCGAATAAGCCTTGAAGAGAAAGGGAGGCTGGGAGAGTGGGGGGTGAGGGACATAAATATCTTGGTGATTTACGGCTAAGGCGGTCGCGGGATAGGTCAGCATTATTCAATTTCGTATTTGAGGCTCGAGTTACAATGAGCTTTTATTGTGGAGCGCGCGCGCAGATAGTATAGCTTAACCGACAGCCACACTTTTGTTATCTATTTTATAATTTTATTCTGGAGATTAGCTGGAGTTTACTCGCGGTTGCGTGTGTGCCACACATCTTTATTCTGTGTTCATTACTCCCAAATTATGCTTCCTTTTTTAAGTATAATCTTGAAATTATATTTGTGTTTAAATGTAATACAAACAAATCTTTTATATCGTTATAATATGATAAAATCGTTTTAAAGTCACTTAATTATCGATTGTTTATATTGATTTTATTTTATCGGGCGATACGCTAAAGTGGTTTAATTTGTTAGCAGCAAAAGACACCGCCATCCAAATTAGATACTTTTCGGCTTATTAGTGTGGGGGAAAAAACCGAACGGGTCCATCGCTTTGTGAATAATTGACCATAATCAAATTAATCCTAAAATCCTACGGTGGGTTTACAGCGTTGTAAAGTGTAATAAAGACCTCTTAACAGCCATATTATAACATTGCGTGTTTACCATTCCAGCCTACCTACTATCTCGTACGTAAATACAAACTTTATAGCTAATCCACCGAAAGAAGGATTTAAAAGATGATGTTGCCGCGCATGAAATTAGTTCAGATTGTGAAAGAGATAATGGACAGTTACGTTTCTACTGTAATCTAAATTTTACATGAAGATATTTCGAGATTTTTTAAAATTAAATTCGTTTTCCTTATTAGTTTTTATTATATTGTACTACACAAACTAAGTGATTACTTTATAAGATTTTATTAGATAAGTAAGTTCGAATCGAGTAAGAAATTAGTATAGGTTGGTTATAGGAAAATTTGTTTCTACGGCTTCACACCCGTGCGTCGTACAATCTTTTAAGATGATACTTTATATGGATAAAGACCAATAATATATATACTATGAAAATATAATTGATAGATATATATCTAATTGGAAATTTAATTAGGTAATGTGGATACAAAAATATTTTGTGTTTATTACTTCAAGTAGGTTTGTTGAAACAATACTGATATAAATTTGCTAACTCAAATGTATTAACTAAACATCACATTAAAGATAATCGCGGTAGTAGGTATGTATTTATTTTCCATTGTCTGTAGAAGAATGTATAATTATGGTTGGTCAATAAGCGTTCTCTCTTATGCATAGCGCAAGTTAAGGGGATTCACACACATGTACATAGCAGATATATGTAGTATTTCCATTTTACAAAATTTAACACATTTTTTATTTAAGGACATCTATTCTTTTTGAAATTATGACACTTCCAACATTGGAATAAGATTTTTGTCTCATTAATGTAAGGACACGCTTATAACACTATACATTCGTATCGTGTCAAACGAAACATTATATGCAGTGGGTCTTTAGTAATCACTAGTAAAAAAATAAAAGGACGGGTTAGCTACGAGTGTGGATAAAAAGGTATACCTTAAACTTCAGCGGAGTAATTCGTATTAAGCTATGATACTATGTATTCCGATAAATATTTGATTACACTTTCGTCGAGATATGTTGATAAAAATTACATTCTTTTGGACTTTGAATTAAGAAAATACCATTAAAGAATGTTGATGTAACATGAAAACATATTGAGAAATGTTGCTCTTAACTACTTTTTGTTAACCTTTTCGAGACTAGTTTGATTTCTGAACTGATATGTGCTTAGTTCGTATGCAAGCCTTACAGCGTTTGCAAGTGAATGCAACACACTTGTTCAAACATAAGCCAAACTGTACGAGTGATAGGTCTTTGAACCTCACCGGTGTTTGCGGTTTGTTAAAGTCTTCAGCTTCTTTAAGGTGGCGATAAATAAACTATTGCATCTTTCTTGTAAGTTCGTAATGTGTGAACGTCTGTTTCATAACGTAATCCTAAGTGCTATATTTAGCCCTCGTGCCAGACGGTTGATTTTGAAGAATACAAATTTTCGCAGACGGAATTAGAGTATCTCGTTGAGATAAACATTTAACATTTCGTTTAACCGATTTCTGGTTAATTGTCGATTGTTTTGTTTTGACGAACATTCAACGCTGTAATGACTTGGAAAATGTACACAGAGTGAATCGATATAAATAGATGGTTTCGTAGCCATTTACGGAGTGCAGTGTTGTTTAGATTGCAATTGTTGTATTGAAGCGTTGTGATTAGCGCAATCGTCACCAAGATGCTAATTAACGGCCATAGTCTCTTTTGAAACCACTCTTCGTTTTAGTTACATAACAAAGTAATTTAAATAGCAAAATCTAATAATCTGCAATTCCCTTGGTCCCCAGAAATCCAAACAGAACAAGGGTCCCTTATAAGGTAATAACTTCTATAACTAAGTACTCTTTACCCTACGTTTTAAGCGAGAACGGAACAAAAGTAAACCACAACTACTCTGCTGATTTAGGACAAAAATTAACTTATTTGTGTTGTTGCTTATCTTCAGGTTACAAAATGAGGTAAATTTATTTGCCGTGGTAAAATATTCTACATTTTATAAGCAACTTCATTGCAAAAAGAGGTCCTATTGTTTGCGAGAGCAAAGTTCCTGAGACGCAAGTTTGTTTTAATTATTCCCGCAAATATTTGCTTGGTACAGCTGTTGGCGCTTATCTTATTCTTATCTGTCAAACCTCAGTCAATGCTATGAGGCACGGGCCATGAAAGGGCCGTTTAAAATAAGTAAAACATTTTTTGTGTAACTTTTGTCAACCTGTAATTTTGTTGAGTATTTTTTGTCTATAAATTTATACATGTATGGCAGGTATTTCGAGTGGACTATATATTATATGCAACAACTTAATAAATGTTCATTATCAGTTTTAATATTAATTATATAAAATTTAACATCTCAGAAAATAGACATGGATAATATAGATGTATGTAATCTATAATCGCTTACAAACTATCACGGACATGTTCGAATTGCTCGTAAATCGTAGGGATTTTATAGAGATGCAATAGCTAAAGAGGGCATAATAACAAAATTATACGTAGGTAGATAACGACCGAGATTTCAGTGTCTAATAGTTACGGTTTATTTTTAGCACCGGTTAACTAAAATGAGATATTGATGTGTCGATACTTTCGGTTCACTTTAGTCTGCAGTTAAGACTTTAACAAGTAATATTTTCGTTAGTTCTTGGATTATCGTCATATCGTTAGTAAGGAGATTACTAGCTCATTACTGGGGCCCTCCCAAAAAAAGGATACCAACCTTAGACTTGTGATGTATGTATTATTAAGAGAAATTTATTATTAGGAGAAATTGAAACATAAGGTTGCTAAGCAAATGGAAATCTAGAAATATTATAACAATAAAATATAAGAATACAGGCGAAAATTGACCAAAACATCATTGAGCGGACGGAAAGTAAATCCAGCATAAATTTGGGAAGACGGTATGCCATAGATTGAAAAAGAGCTGCGCTGGGCAAAACCGTTGAAATTACAAGATAAATGAAAAAATACTGAAGATCAAAGAAGATTTTTATGAATTTGGTTTTATAACAAATATCTGAATATTAATTTCAATTATGTTTCTATTTGTTTGTTTCTCTATATAATTATGTTTTGGTTGATGATAATTGGTTTTTAAGTAATTTTGTATTTAGAGAGTTTCTCCTGGTTCTATTATAATACCTTGGGATTTTCTCGAAAAATAACGGCTTTTAGGTTTCCTCGTGATGAACTGTCATCTTCATCGTTAACAATTTTGGATATAGTTGTTATATCATGGAACATACCGACTTTTAATCTGTAGATAGATACACATATTAAATATTATTTATGTATCATTCTCGTTATGTTTACAAAGATTCTATCATGCAGGTAAGATAATAGTGTCGAAACTGCAATGTTTATTTGATTCAAAGTGTTCTCAATTTGGTGTGTTAGCATTGATGGCTATTAGTAATTTATGACTGTTAGTGTACAAACGTTTACTTCCTCGGTTTCGCAAGGCAATGTGGGCCACATTTCTTGCGCTTGCCTTTGAAATATTATGTGTAATATATCAAAAATTTATACGTATGTATATCCTGTTCTTTGAACTGCTTCTTTTGCGAAATATACTAATACAAACCTAAATTCTGACTTTTTGAGAATCTAAATCTCTACCTAATGTCTGTAACTCGCATGCAGACCTCGCATACAATTTTCCAAACAAATGTTAGCGAGGAATTCTTAGATATTTTTAAAATATGTAGCTTAATATGCGCGGCTCAATGTGCATGTGCTTATTTTTCTTACAACATCAGTTTCTACTGATATTTCTTAACGATTTCGGATGCCTTACGGATTTCAGAACACCCATACCTATTATTTTTTCATAAAATCGAACCATTTTCTTATATCAAAGAACAGACACAATGCTTCTGATACAAGAGCATGGTAAGATCCAGTAAATGTAAGTTATCCTTAGAAATTACAGACATTTTTGGAATGAAAGATCTGTGTGAACTCCTTTGTACATGGAAATCATATAAAAATTGCAGACAGTTCATTTTTTTATTTGTTTAAATATAGAGAGATGTTCATACAGATAAAATCTAGTCATGCTCAACCTTCAAAGGTAAAGGGGCAAGAGACATAAGTGGCTATAAAAATCAGGCAGGTCCGATGCTCGGCGTGTCGATCGGCACTTAAATCTTACACCCAATAAATGTGCACCTCGGAACGGCACACACCCGTAATTGGTCGTGGTGCACTCGATTCCACTCGCAAACGAGAGCGATCTCAGCGGACATGCTTTTTACGATTCTCATTGGTCCTGTTTAATGATCTGTGACCGCTCGATATCGAGAACAATGAGCTTGTAATTGGATTTTTACAGCGTCGAAAATTACTACGAGGTAAACCAGTGTTTCTACATTAGGTGCTGTAGGTAGTTGGCGGGGCTGTTTCGGTAAATAACGATGCATTGGGTTTTATATTCATTGCTAAAATAGCTAAGCTAGTTAAGTTTAGCTTTATTGTAGGAATTATAAAAAACTTCTTTATCTAGGATAGCAGTAAAAAATTCTGCACCTTCGTAACAGGGTAAGCCAAGAAGATCAATTTGTCCATGGACTATAATTACAAATAAAAATAGAGGTTGTTATATGCTTAATATGCTTAATTTGAATCAATATGTATATTTAATACAATTTGCGCATTTGCTGAAAACATGATGAGTGTGGCACAGATCGATCAGCGCGGGCGCAGGCGCCGCGGGACGCCTCAGCCCCGCGCGCCGCTCACCCGTACCCCTGTCGCCCTCACCTTTATTTATATTTATTTACCTTCCCTTCATTCACCGAAGGGCCGCCCTTTCGGCCCTTTTTGTCATACCCGATACAAATATTGTGAAAGGGCTTGCGGTTGGAGTGAATTTATTGTGCTACAATTTGATGTTCTGAGTCCGGCGATGAAAAAAAGGTTTTGTGAAAATATGAGCAGCTGAGCTTACGTACATTAACTCTGCGGTCGTAAATCACAAATGTTTCAAATGCTTTAGAAATAAAATGATCATAACTTTTACATCAGCCTTGTTATTCAAATATCTTAGGTGTAGTTTTACACTAGACATAATATCTGCACACCATTAACAACTATAATAATTAAGTAAAGTAAAATATTTACATGAAATGTTATATTTTTAAAAGAAAAACGTAATAAAATTAGTAAATAAAATTCTGATATGATTTCATTTATTTAATATGTAGCTTCACCTTATTATTTATTATCCCTACCCACAAGGAAACAATGCAAAGATAAATCGCTACAAATCGTGGAGGCTAAAGATCAAATCTTCACCCCATTTGAACGTAGAGACACGGCGACGTCCATGTGCATCAGTTATCATGATAAATGACGTATTTATTTATCCGACGAGCCTAAATAGCTATGGTAATATTGGTCGTACAAGAGCACAAAAGGTAACAAAACACAAAAGTTGAAAAAGGTAAACCGCGCTATTTACAAAGTGGCTAGCGAGGACCACACAGCCACAATCGAGCCGCGCGTGCGACTCCGCCGCTTTACAATAAAAAAATCATTCCCAACATAGATCTTTTTTTGTTTATAGATCTCGCATTTTGGTGGTGTGATTTGTGACGTTCGGAAATGTTAATAGCACGTCCGATTGATATCCTTTCTATTCCGTTTAGCCATTGTTTCAGCTTGTTAGCTATTGTGATAAGATTAAATCAATTTGATAGATGCTTTATCTGTAAGTTAGAATGATAGCTTATCGTGCATTCTTCGAAGGTATTTTCAGGGGAAATCGCATTTGTTTTGTTTTCGATAAGCAGAACCGATTGGTTGAAGCGAAGTGACACAGTTTATTATGAGAAATATTATTGTAAGCTCGGTAAGCGGGTGCGGATTCCCGTAAAAACGCAAATTGTTTAGAACTTACGCGGCGCGCGGCGTAGTGCGCGGGTGGTGTTTATGCGATCAGCGAAGGCGCCGACGGACAATGAACACGCACGCAGTCTTTGACACCGCGCTTATCCGCTACCACTGACCTGAGTTATTTTGGGGCACTAACCGTCGCGTATCAATATTGCTTCCTATTTTGCTATGTTTTCATCTCCTTACAACTCAATTAAAATTGAAAACTGTAAATTGTTTTTTAGGACATTGTAGCTCTGGACAATACATAGATAGCTGTATAATTAACGGTTGAAAACGCAAATGGATAAACTCACGTGTTCGTGAATCGCTGACCATTAAGTAGGTAGATGTCGATATAAGTCAGCATTACGTTGCAGCCTATGTACAGAGTTCATTCTAAAAACTGTTTCATGAAATAAATAATTATTATAGTGAATTTATTAAGTATGCGGTTGCATTAACACTTCCTCCGATCATTACCCATAGAAGTTCATATGTACATGTTATTAGTTGCCTTTACATAAGTACACACGCGCTACTTTAGGGCACGTCTAATTGAACGTAGGCGCAGCGGCGGGCAGCCTAACCTAATTTACATTAATGCAAACGAGGAGCATTGTTCAGGTGTGAAACACCAGTGTCAACACGAGGCCTCTACTCAAATAGTTTATTAGCTCCACCCAGCGCTGTTCTGGCGGACGGACCTTTGTTACATTGACAACCCTTTACAAGACACGCATACTTAACGCTTAAATATGACTATTCAAGATACCGCACCAAACATAAATAGAATTAGGTACGTGTAACCGGCAAACGTCATATTCTAATGTATCGGGTAGCGAGTTACGATATACCACATTAAAAATGTGCTCAGTATATTAATTTATCGGAATCATTGACCTGAATTTTAAATAGGTATTTTTACGCATTTACCTACGGTTGTTGTAATTTCATCTAATTAACAATAGCTTATGTTTGTTTTAGAAATATAATACAAGTACCTTGAGTATTTATTTATATAACTTTATAAATATTATTAACCAGAAAGACGAGCAACTACGGTACAGTCGTATCGATAAGTTTAATCTACCCAAACTGATTGGTATTTAGAAATAATTATCACTTGCCTTAATGTTCACATGAAACATGTGTGAAATCTATTAATCCGCAATTGGCCAGTAAGATGGAATATGGCCTAATCCTTCTCATCTAGGAAAGGATGCCCGTAGCAAGCAGCGGGTCAGTAATGGGTTGATAATGCACCAGATAGGCCGACACTGCAACACCGCCACATCTACTCTACCTTATAACACCAATGTGAAGCACATGTGCACTCTTTGACTTTTTTCTTTTTTGTATATGTCTATGAAAGATTCTGTCCACTTAACAAGGTGGGCTGCAGGCTCAATTGTTACTTCCGTTACATAAAAAAATTACATTCGACCAGCGTGGTATAGTAAATTTCAGTTAGGTACGTTCCTGAAACAGACATTCTGGTAGGACATAATTTTTAATACATTCAGATATTATGACAGAAAAGTAAACCGCTAGTATTTCAACATGTACATACATACATTTGTATAATTATATGAAGAATTGGAGATATCCAGAACATTGAGGTCGTTGACAGTGGGGGCCGCGGGTTGCGGTTGCCTGAAACTCAAGAAGACCGTAGCGGTTGCCGCTTGATCTCGTTGTACATTAGCAATCACTAGAATTAAGGTATTATATTTAATGAATATTCTATACTAATATAATCAATACGAAGTTTAGATATTAGTTATTTTTTGCCGAGTTAACGGGTTTGAGGTTAAAATTGGTAGGTAGAATTTTTCCTAGATTTATGCTATATTTTTTGAGGATAGGTGTAGTCAATATTTTGTGTCGAAATAGTATGAAATTTCGAAGCATATACAAATTATATAGTCGCGATGCCGGTAAAGGTAATCTTCAAAAGTACTGAATACTTCACCGCTTAAAAGTTTCATGGACCATGTCTCAATAACATACAAACCAAATAGTTTCGACTGTTACATTTATTAAAAAGATGATCGAGATTCACAAAAAATCGTCGCCCTCGTTGATAAATCGGATGAAAACATAAACTTAACTACTTGACGATATAGTTGCTACGTGTATCAGTATTTTATGCTATTAGTTAGACAGTGATATCGTTGACATAATACAGCCGAAAGTCCTCAAACACCGGCATAAAAATTTTGCATGTGACAATTTTAATTGAATCAGATGCCACCGCGTATGACGTCACTTGGAAGACAATGGTCGATCATAAATTAAAATGACAATCTGCCACCTTGGAAATTAATCTCCGCATGTCCAGTGCCATGTATATCTCGGGGGCCGTTCGCAAACATATAAAAAATTACCGATTGAGACTTTGTCGTAAGGCAAAGTGCATTCTTGTGTAAGTTGGTCGAAGTCAATTCGCGGGAACGTGCGAATGTTGGGCTCGTCCGCTGTTATTAACCATCGACTCGGTGGACTATTATGGCTCCTTGTGAATCATATTTTGTTTTGGGATGATATTTGTAATCAGATTTACGAACATCATTTGTTAAGTGGAGGGTTACTGATATCGAACAAATGTTTACTTGTCTTATGTCTTTGGATGACAGTTCAGGGAATAATAGCATCGTTTGTATTTGTAAGACAGTCTTAAAACTTTGCTGCTTTTAAACGCTCAATTGTTTGGCCAGTCCTACTTATTTGTTTATTTATTTAATTTTCTTAATAGTACAATAACACTTTATACCTAAATTCAATCAGACCGATTAATTTAAATGATACTAGTTGGTTTAAAATACACTTGTTTTTCTCAGTTAAATGTTTATTGTTTAGGCTCTGTTGGAGATGTCTGGTCTGCAAACCGTTGACACGACTGGCCCATTCCTATTGAAAAGCCTGGTGTGGGCGCCGTTCGTGATTCAATTGTTTACTTTATTACAACCATCAATTTGTATTCACCCATATGGTTCGTTTACACCGGTATCTCAGATTTTATATTCGTAAGGTGAATAATGTGTTTTGTTAGCATGCATGGAATATAATTCTACTGCGAATTTCGTAACATTCTTCGAATTCTGCTCTATTTAAGTTGTTTACTATTATCACCATATTTATAGACGTAAAGTAATACGATTGACTTTGGATAACATGCTGTAGAAAAAGGTACTCAATGTTTTAAGTATAGTTTATTAATATGATATATTAATATTGATTGTAAGTGACATGAAATTGAAAGAATGGTAATGTAAACTTTCTGATAAAATAATCGTATATTTAGCAAAATTGTCACTACTTATTATTATTGGTATTTTACTTGCGAAGTATACTCCGGTACTATCTACAATCCGGTTGTTGATGAATCCGTTTACACTCAGATGAAAGTAAACTGACGAAGTTAGGTTCTGGTTCAGATCTAGATAATTATATTAGTATATATATATTATTCATACAAGTGGGTACATACATATTTTCCAATGTCCGACGAGAATGTTCCGAGAGACATAATAATTTTAATAAAAAACTTCTGGTTGAAATGTTTCTTCCAGTTGAGTCACTCAAAACAATCTACTCGTTTGTTAGTTACGTGTACAAACTAACAGCCATTTAAACACCAACATCGATCCGCCGGATTCCAGCAGTCTACAAACACCGCGAATAGTGACCACTTATAAACATTACCACCGACGTAAGCATTTACATTCGTGAACTCGAACCGAAATGATGTCTGTAAATATTTATTTTTCTAATAGTCGAGGTTAAGATGAAACGGAAACCTTGGGAAAACTCATGGCCCGTTTTTTATTTAGTTACAATGTTGATTATCATATGATGTGCATGATTCCACTTGATGCTAAGTGGTAATTGCAGCCTTTTCACATCCATAGATTAAAGTAAAACATGAGGTCAACTACAGATGTGGATGAACTTGTAATGCTTAGTTTGTCTGCCTTAAGGAACTAGAGACGTTATAAAGCAAAATTAAACCTGACGGCGGTGACTCCTGAGTGGAACTACGAAAAGTTCTAAATATTAAATTATTTTCGTACACAGCACTAATGCTTTAGAGACAAAAATGTAATTACACAGGTACCTGTTTATATGTAGCTTCGCGCACAACCTTCTCAATCTCAAAGAGGACTGAAATCCTTTCTGAGGATGTACGTAGATGGGTTACTATTCTTCAGAAGTAAAATGGTCACTTCGATTCTAAGCCGACAAGCGCACATTCCCAACTAAAACGTCAGCAGTACCTCCTTCATTGAACTATAATACCACTAAATGTTGATATATCAAAATATTATATTTTGTAACTACTAACTACTAGTTTTTTAAAGGGAAATAAAATTACTTCCCTTTAAAAAACTAGTAGTACATGTTAAGCAACTATCTATGTAGCCCGCTACCAGTAGATTGATGGCACTGCCGTAACATCGAGTTTCTCAACTAATGTAAGCAATCAGGTCCTTATAATTCGATTATCACATTAAGTAACTGCGACAAGATTATTACTTTAATATTTGTATTAAGGTAATAAGCTTGTATGTAACATTATATCTAATCATAAAGTCTAACTAGCTAACAAGTTAAGCCTAACAATGATAGTTTAATACTCAAAGTAGAAAAGCAGTACTAATGAAATCATTTCAGATGATTGGCTAAGTACAAGATGATATAACCTGATAATGATAAGGACTTAAATCACTTATCTAAGTAGGTATAGTTTAACGAACCTAGTTTCTAGCAAATTATATGTTCAGTCTAAAGTCTATGTGTCTAGTCTCAAGATATTATCTCTTGGATTGTTTCTTCGTCGGAGAAATACGAACGGTATAAAAATGTACCCAATATGTGGGGAAACATAGATATATAGTATACATCAAAAACAATCATAGCAACTAGAATGTACATACTGTAAAGTGCGACAGGAGAAATATACAAAACGATAAACTGATGAAAATTAAATACGATAATTTAATATATGATATTAGGTACTTATGTGTACTACCTATATGAATTGTTCAATAAACAAGCAACAACCTATCTATTGATAAGAAGTATAAGGAGTTACAATCTACGAGTTCTATCTACGAACTTATTAAAAGATGTTATAAATTTAGAGTTATTCTCAAATTCAGTGGCTCTTGAATTAAAGCCACACCTTTGTGGGAATACATTATATGTAGGCATACATAAGGATACTGTTAAACTATACCCGTATAAAATCATGCTTAAATTTATAAACGCTGATGGCAAATAGGTCATGAAAATGTCTACAAGTTTATAGGTTACATTACATTTCTGGCTGTTTGACGTGGTTTCAAAAATTAAATGTGTTTGGAAATATTTCATGAGCATGTAATTGGTTAGTTTATGAGATTGTTGTTTATATGAGGCGGCGTACAGGCAGTGAAGCGGGTTATCGGCAATATGCTTGGTTGAAGTAGGATTATTGCTTGATGCAATTTCGTAACACCCAACAAAAGTCAACAATGAGTACGATCTACAATTGTTTGCGAAATCACTTTTGTTTTCAAACGCGTCAATTTCAGCTGCTTTGAGCACTGAAGCTATTAAAAATGAAATCCACTAGAAAATTTTAGAATTAGGTATTCCTTTGTAATTATAATACAGCTAAAATGTGTATCACATTGCGGTTGTGACCCGCGCCGCGTATGAAATCTCTCACGAGGCTTACTTTTTCATGTCTCCTATCTGTATAGTATTAATTTCCCTACAGTTAAGCAATTATTATATCGTTAAATAGATGTATATTTTAATAAATATTAAAAGTATCAAACGTTCACATAATATTATTACATTAAAAATGTTATTAAGTTATATTACATAAAAAAACATTCTCATTGTGACATAATTATGTCGTTATGATTTCGATATCGTAGGTATAATACAAGTTTGATTGTCATAGGTTGCAAATGAATAAATTATTCAGAAACGCTGATATTACCATATTGTCTGACGAATATTGGAGAGTTTTACCGTACAAACTTTGTTATATTGAGACCGGTTTAAAAACAATATTAATATGACTAGTTTTTATAAGTTATTATGTATGTTATTTAAAACGGACCCGACGGTAGTGGTGTTATTTGGTCTAGCTGCGATTGTTCAGCAAAGAACAATGCTACACACGGTCGCCGATTAATAAACTAATGGATTTAATTGTTACTTAGAGGCACCCAGTGTGTACTCGGCGTTATTTTGACTAAGAGTGATCGACTTCGTGCTCTCGATAAGGCACAATTCCTTTTCTCGGTCACATTGTTATTTAAACTACCCCGGGACTTCCGTCATTACAAAGATATTATCAAATTGTTCAGTAGCCATGAGACGTAATTTATTTTTGCTATTTTTATATCTTTTAGTCACGTTTTTGACTGCACCTTTCATATGCTTGTAAGGGCAATGAATTGACAAGAAAACATTACGAAGTTTAGTTATTGTATATATTTTATTATTTGCATAGGGAGAGAGATGTGTAATTTAAGTGTACATTAATATTATAATATCTTAACCATGGAGCCTCTCAAGGTGGCAGAGAACAGTAGTAAACATAATTCAGGTTTATTCGGGTTATTTATTTAAGAGCAAGTTAAGTTGTATTTAAGAGTAAGTTTTAGTGATATCTCTTCATTTCTATAAAGAATAAAATAAATGCAATTTATAGGGTATCGTTTTTTCGTCGTGGTTTAAGACTACGTTTTGTTAGCATTCTGTTATTTCCATTTATGCCCTGAGACGGAGCTGTGTAATAATCGTCTACATGATGATTTTGCCGTCCAATGAGACATAATACAAAGTTATTGGTCATTGTTTTAATACAACAACAGACGCACCGGCTATAACCATTAAAATACGCGATGCTTTTACCTGAATGCTTTCCGATGTCTGCAAGTGTCGTCTGCCTGTATTGTTTAAGTCGCTGTCTATTTGATTTCGCTTTAGCTCATTATGGAAATCTTTTGTGTCCTTAATTTTTGTGTTGACAGTACCAAATAGTAAATAGTAAGTTGTACTTTATACTTGATAATGGACTCATAGTTTGATCGATGATATGCCATCACTATTCTCGTAATCCGCCATGTTTGTGCTTCTTGTATCACGGTTTATGAGGTTTAGTTGCCGGTTATGTTTATAAGCGAGGTAAGCAAAATTCTTAAAAAACAAACGCATCATGTACGACGTCAGTTAGAACTTCGGTCCTATTTAAAATTGAATGCGGGATGTCCATTTATTACACTTAAAATAAGATGGTCTGCAAGCTCGTTTTCGTAGTGTAAATAGGACAGCAGTCTTATTTGAAGTTGTTAATCTACGTATAGTTACATTAATTCAATATGTTCAAAGTGATATGTAAAATATATTTATATGAATATTATGTTTAACGATTGACTAATTAGTATAGCAATATAATCTATACGTGACCCATAATGGTTCAATGTCATTTAATGTTAATTTTCACACATCTTAGTAAAGTAAAGATGACAAAGAGTACCTATGCATAAAACAAGACTTAATTCTAAATTGTTAAGAGCCTATTGAATATACTTGAACCTAACGAAGCGACATTGCTTAACTCTGGCGATTTGTGTAGATCGTAAATGATCTATAAAGTTGAGTAACGTTAAGCGCGATCGAGAGTCGGATGGATGCCCGTTAGTAGCTAAAGTAAGTACATGTCTCTGTGTTTTACAAGGAAAATATAACAGCCTGCCCATTGGTTATCGATATATGTCTCTAAAACGTGTTGAAGGCCCTCTTGGCGGTTTGAAAAACATCTGATACTTGAGGATGTCCATATCTCTACGAACCTTTATTAGAGAAGGGTGATGGGGTATGCTTCAGGCCTTCTCCAAGAAAGTGCGCAAAAAGGGTTTGCAGCAATTCGAACTCAGGTTCACATTAATAAAATATTATTATTATGATTATTATCCTTTTATATCCCGTGTATACCAATGAGTTAAATGTGAATAAGCCTCCTAAAATTAGTTTTTCATACACATTTAAGCTGTTGGTTATTTCCATTCCAAAATAATTCGCCAATTTTTAAAAATATGCAATGAAGTGAACCGTTCATGTTTTTCGAGTTTAATCTTTATATTGAATTAAACAAAACAGCATAAGTAATTCAATTGCAAATAACCACAAATGTCAAAGTTTTGACGGGTCTTGACTGGTGTATTATGGTAAATGACGCAAGACGTAGCGGTTTCAGTTCTTTCATTGTAGAACGTACGCCGCGCGCCGTTGTTATGTTATTTGCGACCGATTCAATGCATGTATCATTAAAGTAGCTTCGCAAATGTTAGATGGGCGACTAACCTACAGATGAACCCAAGTCAAGTCGCCCCGGTTAATGACATTGCGAAGGTCAGACGACAATCACTTCGCGGAAAACCAGATTCCTGAAGGGCAATTAGTAGAACAATTATTACATACTACGAAGTATCTTTTATAATGCCGCCCTCGTTTATTCTTCAACTGAATCGCATGAAACGTAATTTACATTTACATGTCGAAAATGTTAAATAATATAATTCCGCAGTTTGTCCATAAGCTAAAATATCAAAAAAGGGCGTGGTCACATTAAGCGTTTCAAGATCGCATATTATTCTTATAATCGCATCGTTTGGAGGCAATAAATTATAGTGTCGGAACACAAAAGATGGCATTGTGAAGTCGACACGGCGACGTTCGATAACGATCACGCGGCGGGACCGGCGCGGTCGCTTCTCCTGCACAACTACGCTAATCCTTCAAATTATACACTCGACATGCCATTATACTATCTACAGCATCCAGGTCCCATCCCTGATAAATGCTCATGAATAACAATGTCACATCTCCCAGCGATGGTTTTTATTTATGAGCAATATCGTTTAACTTTTCCTCCTCGGATTATACTTATTTTCTGCACGAAAGTGCACAGATAGGTACTCATACATTTCCTCAATTCTCAACGAAATTAAAAGTGCAACAGTTTAGACAACACGTTGTCGTATTTGCCTGGCGCTGTTTTACGTCCAATTAATTTAAATAATAGCTGCCTCGCAGTCTACCTGCGTGCCATGGCCCTTTTCTCGAATCGATATACCTATATAATATGAGCTGTTTTGAGTCATTCCAAATGACAAGCGTGCGCAGTCACAAATTAAGGTTTTTTTTTTTAATTCAGGATTATAAACATACATAAGAACCTATAGAGTAACTAGGAAAATTACAATGTGTAAAAATATTTATATGCAGGTAAAATGATTAAATAGTTTTATTTATTCCAATGAGCTGTAGATCGGTATCTTCTGTACATAGTATAAAAAAGTCGCTTCTCGCTGCCTGTACGCTTAGATCAAACAGTGGTTTAGGAAAGTTATATGTTACATATTAGAGATAAGCGAGAATTCCAAGGATTTGTAATGTAATTTCGTAAATGCATACTTGCGAAACCGGGGCGGGGCGTTTGTGTTTTATAATGTTGACAATATATTATTAGACCTGAAACTATTTCAAAAAAGAAACAATATTTTATACAAATTTTTTGGGTTTTTGCTTATCATAAAAATGAAATTACGTATCAATCAAATACGAAATCTTTAAGTTATTTCTATCAATACGCGATTAATATATACTTCGTATAGACACGTTTTAAACTTATCTTATTTAAGCAACACTTTAAAATATTAGATGTCGCAAATTTAATGTCGTGTCGATAAATTTGTAAATACATCAAAAAGTAATTTCAACATGGACAGGATTGAAATTCCCTGAACTTTAAAAAAGCATATCTTAAAAGTGAATTGATCGTTTAGAGGTCGCTCATTGTGTTCGCTAAGGGGGACATTTGTCTACTACTTATTATTTTGGGCCGGTTTTTTTATGCAGATACCTGCCTACATGGCGCCTAGCTATTCATATTCAAATTGGAAGTTTGTGTTGAGTAACATTCAACATTTATATAGATGCAATTGTGTAATCCGATCGCCCGGGTGCTATGTTTGAATGATTTCATATTAAATAAAATCAAAAGTCATATTTTATGAAATGAAACTAGACATTATTAAGGAACGTTCAATTTTAATTTAAATATTTATATGTATTTAAAGCAAAGCTTATTTGTTGATTATTTTTTCTCAGCTGCACTATTGAAGTGTGAGTCTACGGTACCTGTTTCCAACCAATAGAATCTACATAAAACGTTTGATGCGATATCATGGCGAAGGCCGAGTATGTCTACCCCGCTGGGGCAGACCTGGGTCATCCAGCTTATTCATTAGCGCAATGTTCCTCCCACCGCACCGCTTATTTTATTTTATTTATGGCCGACGAGCCGAGGTGAGACCCCAATTTTGCATGCGCCTGTGGCTTGATAATTATAGCCTAGCCGCAGCTGAAAAAAGACGCCATTTAAAAACGCAACCTTCTTTCCGACCACTCTGTATCGGGCATGTGGGAAATGATTATAACAATAGGTGATGTATTACATACTTAGGTACCTAATGTTGTGTTTAATACGGACATTTGCCTTATATACACACGGAAAACGTAAAAAAATTAAAATCAAAAGTGAATAGAAAGTTTTCTTATGGTATTAACCGAATATAATAATAAATATTATATTTTGTTATAATGGTAACATACCAAGTGTAGTTATTTAGCGTGTATCTACCTACATTATCAAGTGTGCGGAAATTCAATGAACAATTCATTTATCTTCCGGTGAGCATAATAATCCAGATGACATGTAGACCTACAGTTATATTATACACAAAGTAAAGTGATACAAGAAGGTCAAACGAAGGGACGCGGTGGCAAAAAGCTCTCCCATGTCCGTGATGTTCAGATAACCTTAAACTGAGCATTTGTTATCCTTATCTCGTGTTTGAGCGTGGCTAATGTGGCTGGAGGCAGATACTCGATCGATTTATGTCGCCTGCCTGGCACCCACGACAAATTGATAATTAATTTTCGACGGGCGCTTTTGATCACACCGAGGCATTTGCAGGAATGCGATGTGCTGAATTCGACTACCGTTAAGGGTTTAGCGGGAAAGTTTTTGCATGTTTGTCTCGTTGACCAATTAATGCGGAATTCTCATTTAAATATGCATGTTTTTAGTTCAGTGTCACTTACGTTCAATTGTATCTAATTATGATTTTTCTTGAATGATCATACGTATATACCTTAGAGGATCCTAAAGCTAAAATATAGTGATAAAATTATGTTTACAATATAGACGGAGGAATCATTTATGGCCCACAGGTACTCAATAGGTGTATTGAATATAACCATGAGACTGTAAAGGTAACTTCCATAAATGATAGGCTCTTTCAACGCATAAAATTTAAATGCTTACGTTTAGAGAATCAACTTCTATTTTATTTCTCAGGAAAGACAGACGCCTTGTTGTAATGGATAGTGTCAAGCATTAGCAATACAATGAGTTGAATATATTTTCTATAATTTATTATTTCTTTCGGCTAATAGTTACGAAAATATTTAACTAACTGTACTATGAATAATGTATACCAACTTGTAAATACCAATGTTATTATAGTTCTATGAGATTTATACATACCGAATCGTATATCACTTCCTCATGATGGTTAAATGGATTTATATCAATTCTGTAATTAAAGTATATTTGTTTGCATTATTTGAACTTGTTCTTTTAAAGGCGTATTAGGAAAAAGATGAAAATAAAATGCATGCGCACACAGAGTCACACGAAATCGACAGGATGAAGTTAACCGTTTATTGGTATAGTGTTTTTTTTTTATTTGATTTGATTTCATTGATTTTAGTATTTCTAATTAATTTTAATACTCACATATTATATATGCTATATTTCATTACTATTATCTTTACCACAATCATTTAGAAAAATTATAACACGCAAATATAATTAAATTGCGATTTGTGATTAAATTTTCAAAAATAGTAAATCTCGATGCTCGTGAAAGTACTATATGGAATTATTAAATTCCTCCTCCTCCTGTCCCTCTTCAGCCCGTGTCAGTCCACTGTTGGACGTAGGCCTCTCCCAAGTCGCGCCACTGGGCCCGGTCTTCGGCTTT
>DWON01000411.1:0-34163 GCA_018251015.1 Phocides pigmalion okeechobee | reverse complement strand
TAGCGGATCGATGATGATGATAGACCTTCACCTTTCCTCCCCGTATAAGCGGGGGCGGTGACCGGTCTGACGCTGCGACCTTCGCTCTTCTCCTTGGAGGCAGCGACTGGTTCGAGGCACGAGAACCCTTTTCAACGAAAGGGCCAGGTGCCAAATCTCGGCAAGCGTCCTCCTTTTAGTCGCCTCTTACTGCCGTCGCATTTGCCTGGTTGCTATTGCTAGATAGCAATTGGTTAACTTTGTTTGTGTGCAACCTTTATCTACACCAATAGGTACTGGTTCGAGCATCGGGTTATATTCTAGAGGTGCCCAAATCGCCAACAGTGGAAAATTAAGAGTTGCAACCAACGTACTGCCAGTTCTAAATAAAAAATAACACACAAAAAAGTTAAATATAGAATTATTTTTAGTAAATAATTCAAATGTCAATCTTGGTGCTATGATTTCCCATCCGTACAAGAGCTACATTATACCCATGAGATAACACCGAAGAATGTACGTAATCATACGGTTTGCAGCCAAGTAATAAATGTAGCTTTTCTGTTAAATCGTAAATCAAGTAGTTAGCAATAATGCCTTTTGATTTGACATCTTATGATACATACCTGTTATATATATTTAGGTACATAAAATGATTCAAGATATTCTAAAATGAAGATCGCACCTACACAACATTTTTAATTTACATAAAATAATATTAAATACAAGAAATTATGGATCTAAAATGTGATGTTATTAAGCTTCTTTTAAATTGAAACACTTTGCAATATAGATTTGTTTAACCTGTTTTCATTTCCGCGCGTCGGATCTAGGGAGCGTAAGCATGAACCGTAATTTGCTAAGACGAATAACGTTTGATTTAATCCGGCACGTTGAGCGGCCCCGGGCCGGTCCCGTCGATTTACTTTTATTGCTATTTCGTTTTATTTCGCCGGCCCCGATGTTGTCTGATGTGGTCCTGTTTTCGGGGTCGTTAACGGCAAATGTGCTAATCTTTTTTACGCAGTCGTGGCGTAACAATAAGCGACTTTGATGGTCTCAGCGAACGTACGTCGTTACTCTTGCTAATAGCGCCGATTAACGGTTTAAATTTTTATGCGCATATGTGTAATGGAAAGATTGTATGGTCCATTAACCGAAAATATTTACCTACGGGAAATAACTTCATTTGTCCCGAGAGTGTACTCCCACTACATTACCTTTTCACTTGCCATGTAACAACCGATTTAATAGCGTGACATTCACGTTTAATTTTCCGCGTCTCAATTTTTATTAAACGAAAATGCCACGGTATTGTTCGTAGTCTGCCATACAAGGGTTTCTGGGTTCGATTTCGAACAGGAATCTGAATAATTAATTTGTATCCCTATAATGAGTCTATTTATACATACCCTACTATCAATCCCTTACATCAACCACAAAACAAATCTTGTTACATTAGAATAATCATTAACGCTGCAAATATATACTACATATTCATTTATAATAAATAGCCGGATGGATTGACTTATACATTTTAAATAGACTCCATGCCCATACCGCATGGTGCCAATAATCCTAGACTATTGTTTAGGTTGAGCTTTTTTATACTATAAGTTATTATTTTTATTGTAAATAAATTACTGTCGAATAAATGTCATTGAATAATATTAGATATCAAACCTATACATTAACCTATTCATCGCTATTAAAGGTACAATCCATTGATCAGTGTATCAAGACATTCGTCAGCTCTAAGTAGAACCTACTGTTGGCTATAAAACAAAATTTCGACTTATCTGACCGTTCCACTCAAAACAGGCCACTGTATCTTTAAACTCCATCTATGACTGACGAGGTCGCTTTTGACATGGTTCTCTCTTTGCATTTGAAACGCAGTGGCGAATAGTGACAAAATGTACATGGAGTGCAGACGTGGTGATATACTCGTTTTTGCCCTTTTGTAAATTTCGGATCCACACCACCCGAATTGTTAAAAAGCATTAAAATGATCGTATCCTTTCAGAAACAGTTGAAGTTATTTGACATCCTTGAAACCTTTTGTCAAAAATATCAAATTATAGTTCGATGAAAATCTTAAAACGAATTCAAATAAAAACCTAACCTAAACAATTTAAACGGAGTCCGTGCCCATGCGGCATGGTTCCAAGAACACTAGCTGCATTCCCGCGCTGGATAGCAATCGCAAATAGTTCGATTATATATATATTAGAGCTTATCATTTAGGCTTTGGTATGTGTGCTGCTGGCCGCAGTAGATAAATAATTTAGTTTGAAGATATTGCTGCATATCTCTTGTCCTTTTCAGCATTTAATTGCTTCGTACGTTTTTTTCGTCGTTCGTTTAGTAGTATGTGTTATGGAAATAAAGTTTTAAAAAACTCTGAAACAATTAATGTACCTGCCTACTCAAAATGATTTCAAATGCCTTTGAGAGACAAAATCGATCAAACTGTTTTAAGTCCTATTTGCAGTTGAATGTGGATATTCCTGGACTACGTTGACCACTGAACATCAAGTTGGTTGCTCGCTAGTTGGAAAGTCTTCAAATATAAAGAAAAAATCAAAATGAAATTAAGTGTGTCACTTCCAAAATGATTCTGGTGAAGTGTATAAAAATATTTATTAAATCCACAAAATTGAAAAAATTAAGATAACATTATCGCGAATACTTAACCAACTATAACATAATTTAACACCTCAACAATTGGAATCTACAATAGACGAAAGTTTATCTACTTCATAGAATCTAGTGTTACTTTAAAGTGTAAGTTTACTTTGCCCCAAGAAGCTCTATTTAGTAATAGTTAAACAACCGTTTCATAGTTGTTTAAGTTTAGAAACAAAGGGTGTGATATTATCTAAATTTAAATCCAAACATTAAAATTAGAATATGGCATTTCACATTTTTACATGCTTCATGCTTTCATACTTGTGAAGAACAAACATTAATCAAATAATATTGAATATAGATTTCTTTAGGCGCAAAAATATTTTTGTGAAATTACCCTGTCAAGTGAATAATAGGACAATGTCAATCGATAATTAGAGTATTTCAATAAAGTTTATTGAAACATTTACATACGTTTAACAAAACAAATTGATTAGAGCCAAAAGTAATACATGGAAGATAGGAAGGCTCAAAGGTATTTGATATAAGTAAACTCTCAGACCTTACACTGGTAGTTTGGCAAACATACTCAAAATAATCGAACAAACTGGACGATGCAACAGCCTCAGGCGTTTCAGAAAATACTCATATCTGCAAAGTTCTCGAGAACTTAACAAATCTTATCGTTCTACATGTTGAAACATATCTAGTCATCTATAATATATAAAATATTTTCTGAATTTCACCAATTTTAAAAAACAATTACTCTAAAAGTCACAATTGGAGTAGCTTCGTACCAGTCAAAATATGATCAAATATACAACACTGTCCGATATCGAATTCAAATACAAACTAACATGAATAAACTAAGAGATGTCATTCGATAGAACATAGATTACATAATAACAGTATCGGTGTTCATGTGACAGCAAAACTACACGATTTGAGTTCATGTAATAGAAATTCATATTAATTTCCTGTGTCAATCTGCCAGCAAACCAGTTGGTCGCAGTCAATGCAGCGCGCTGCGGTCAACTGTCCCGACATGTTCCAAACACTGCAATGGACAAGCCTGTATAAACTCACGCGCTAATTTTACCTCAACCACGGAATTTCTATTCGCACTTTGAAGCGGACATTACTGGCCCGGAAATAGAAGGATGTATCAAAGTTTGACAAATAATAAAAACAACTTATGACATCCATTTTAACGAATGCACGGAGCTTAAAGTTAACCCGTTATGGAAACTACACAACAGCCATGACTTTTATGACATTAACCGTTAAAAAGGTTGAACTTTGTTTTAAAGGTATTTTCAATGTAAACATCGTAAAAACAATGTAAACCAGAACTCTACTGAAAAAACAAAAGACAAATTCGCGCGTATATTATTTTTAAAACATTGCGGACATCGCTTCACTCGCGGAGTTCCAATTTTCAGAGAAATGTTTTTAATTAATTTAATGTTGATGACTAAAACAAGCAAACATTATAATGTGCATGCAAGATACGCGAACATAAAATATATTGTAGGGTTTTCTATTATATTGTCATGTAATATCGGACGGTTTATATTGCATGCCATGTTCAAAAAACAGTTTGTAAAAAACAAAATACCTATGTATGTATAAGTTAAGAAGTTCATTTAAAACATACCTAATTAGTTCAGTAACATAATTTTATGTAATTTTATTTTGTTTTTTTTTTTCAAACAATACCATAAAAAGAACATAACATTAAAAATTTGAGGTCTGCTCTCGGAGCCCGTTCCGTCAATTAAGAACACAAATCTGCCACTGCTTTAATATGATATTATTCAGAGTAGGGTTCCTTTGAATAATATCATCCTTCTATCATACTTAAATATTATTTATTTAATGTACCAAAAGTTTACTTATAGGTGCTTATAGGTTGAATATCGAAAATCGCTCCTTCAATCTTTCATGATCTGATAGCTAAGCGGGCGCGTGAACTAACAAACAAGTATTATCTGAAAGGAAGTTTGCGCGCACCTTCATCCTTCACGTTCTGATCTCCACAACAATAAAGTAACGCTAAATCCACGGATTATACTTTTCTGCTATCAAGAATTTTAAATGATAGTTGTGAGCAAACGAAATAAAAAAAATCTATTCCTCAACGAAGTTATGGCGCATTATGTACATAATTCGCAAAAAGTATTTTTTATTGTTTATGGAAATTGTATATATCTATAAAATACATAATCCATGAACAAAAAGTTATTTGCTAAATTCTGTTACATTTAGGTACCAAACAAATTATTTTTACCGACATCACAAGTAAAGTGCTTTGTCTGTTTTACGTAATTAATAAACTAATAAATTTGTAGGAAAACGATAGAAACTCCTATTAAGACGTTAGTTACTCTGTTTACTCTCAAACCGCGAATTCAAAGCCGGCAATGTACACTGGCTAATTAGAGAGAATGAAGAAACACAAGCGGGAAATAACAGTTATTTCAATAAACGGATAATAAATTCTGTTTCAAGAATCAAATATATATATATATTAGCTACTTATTTTAAAAAGAAGCTTTAATAGGAATATATTATGTCTAATGCATACTACAGTATTATGTTGAAATACTTTCTTCGCTTCTCACGTTCCCATGCTACAGTTATCAGTCTACACTTCTACAACAAGTATTTATTAAGATTATCTTATGAAATACCCTATAAGCAGATATGTAAAAGTAACTGTAATGTGCTATGTAGTAATAACATAGTGGTAACATTCAGACTTTTCACTCGAGGGGACCGGGGATTGAATTCCAAACACGCACCGACGCAAAGACGTAGTGTGAATGTATTCCCTATTTGTTCCAAGTCTTTGAAGGATAAGGAACACAATGAAGTGAATAAAGAAATGAGAAATAAGACAATAGTATTTAGAGTTAAACATTGGGTACAATATTTTGTAAAGGTGGGAGAGCTATAGTTCGAGCGGGGAGGTACCACCGCCACCCCCATAATCCGCCGTAAAGCATTACTTGTGTTTCGGTTGGAAAGGTACGGTCGCCAGCTACACTTTGAAGCGACGCGACCATCTTAGTCCTCAGTAGTAGTAACATATCTACATTCGAGCTCTGACAAGATTTCGACCGTATTTGTGGTCGTACGTGGATGTCTATGAGCTGCGACCACTTAACATCAGGTGGTTTTCGTGCTCGTTTGCTACTCTTCTTATATAAAAAACAAGCAAGTTTTGTGCGGCAAAGTAACTTATACACGCTCTGAGAGATAACACTGGCGATAGCCGGCGTGCTGCTGGCGACTCATCGACTGGCGCTCCCTGTGTACGTTAGCGTTATTATTATTAGCGGTTTAGCATTTTATTAATAGCATTTTTTTAACCGCGTATATGTCGATTTATTTTAACAGTTCTTGTAAATTATTTTTAGATTTATTTTCGTTTAAAATTTTTATACCAGTGTTTTAGATTATTTTTATTGTAATTTATGGTTTTTATCATTTATAATTTTTTTTATATATTTTTACTTTTGAGATAAGTTCTTGCCACAATTCTAATTCGGAAAAGAGACAATCCGAGTTCATGACAAAAAGTAATATGTATGTATGTTTACCCACTTATTTTAATACTACATATCCTGAACTTTACCTTACTTTTACATGTTAATGGTAAAGTGACAATAAAATTGGTAGCACATCAAAAAATGATCTCTAACGTGTTACAACTTCTGCGGCTTAATAGAAAACGGCTGGAAACGTTGAATCTGCTACATCATTCGAACCAGAATAGAGCAGCGCCACTACTCTGCTACTAAGTATAATGCAGAAACCGGTATAGCGATGGTGTAACCGCAGATGAACTTCTAAGAACCTTTGAAACATTTTCTAAAAATATACATAAACATAATATTTTTTTCAAAATTTATTATTTTAGTATTTTATAATGAATATTGTTCAAAATTATTTAGAACGTCAGCGAGTAAATTATAGTGCAATAATAAAGTTGTATGAGCTAAAATTCTATTCTATAATCCAACTGCGGTCATTTTCCTGTCCGTTTGGTTGCATGCCAGGTCAATTCTATTGAAAGTAAATTTATACCGAATAAATTGCCTAAATTTGTAGTTGGAATTTGTTTTAATAACAAGTGAAGATATGGATAATATTTTAGTACTATAGCCTACCCATTACCATACTAATACTGAGTATAGATTCCTTCTCAGAATAAGAAAAAATAGACCATAGTTCACCCCGTGGTCACGTGCGGCTAGATTGTAGTCACACATTTTTAAGAACTTTGCGACGAATTCTTAGGAACATAGAATTCCGTATAATGTATAAAATATCGTATACCTAGCTTTAACCACTGATAATTCTTTTGTAAATTACAAATAACGGCGCAAAATTAGAGGTCAGGTTGGGGCTGGTTAATGGTGTCCAAAATCAGGAATTCGAACATCAAACACCCATAAGACGTCGGAATCTTACCCTCGTGCTAACATTGCTAAATTTCATAACTATGTTTAATAAGTTAAGACTAATTATATTAGGCAATAAGAACTAGGGAAATAAAAAATACTTTCCACGTAGGTAATCGTTTTTATCTAAACCATGTTGCCCCAATGCTAGTATAGTCCCTGCCAAACTTTATGGCTGCTCTGTATATAGTACGAGTCTAAACTTGCACATGTTATGTTATTCTATAAATAATAAAAAAATATGTAATTTTATTATATCTGTCGCTTGAGAAATTTAACTTCGCTTACAATATTTAGTAAAATAAAAACTATATGGCTCATAATACGAGTATGTTCATCTTCATGCGGACGCGGATGTGCAGTATGTTTTAGATTCTAAAATTAAAAGCTATCCAAATCTGACCCAGCAGATTGAATGCAAGGAGTTTTGTTTGCGAGATTCATTAGGCTATTTTTTAAAATACATGACAAGTAGGACATTGAATGGATGTAGTAGAACCTGTACAAACGAAACTAGAATATTTCTACGATAGACTTAATTTTAATTTATTTTCTTCACAAAAAATATCACTTAAGATTACTATTATAACATTAAATATTTTTAAACAGTATTATAGTAATTCAAATGCAAGTCAATTTGCCCTATATTTGAATGAACTAAGTTATATGAGTACTCGAGGCGATAATAGCTATGACATATTATAAAATATAGGCGCATCGATTTTTGTGAGCGATGGAATCGGAGGGGTCCTCTCTGCAGTGAAGTGCTTTTACTGGGACGTGGATATGTACTATTAATATTTGTCAGTTCTGGTTTATGTAAAAGTAAGTGGACATATTAAGTCACTGGCACCTTTGGATATTTTTTTTTTGCAACAAAATCTTGTCCTTGGGGTCGGTATCAAAATCTTTACTTCGAGTATCCTCTACTACTACGTACTAAACTACCTATTACTACTACTGCTATTAAAGGTGTTAGGATCTCTACGGTTAGACTCAGGAAGTACTTAATTAAAATTACATTATTACGTTGTATGTTCACGCGTGAAAATATAGTGATTGTTTATTTATAACGTGCCATTAGAAATATAACTTCGAAAATAATTTATTATCTATTTTAATATTATGCATATTTGGTAAACATTATTTTGGTTATTATTTCCTACTGTCAAGTGTCGTGAAATCACATACAAGCGATCAAGTCACAAATAATGAAGTTGTTAAAATTTAAATTTGAAGACATTAAAGTGAATCTCATACGAAGAGTACGGATAGTAGTAATCCCTATTAGCCGGGTCTCTATAGTGCAATACTGTAATAGGATCGCCAGTTGTGGACTGTAGAGCCATCGAAGTTTACGAGCAATAGAACTGGACGAAACCTCTTTGGAATTAAGCACACACAGGCTAATTTTATTAATAGTACACAAATTGTAAATTTTAATTTAAAGTTTTGATCAAATAGACTATCAGGGTACAAATAATAAAGTATTTCTTTTCAGAAATAATTTATTAAAAAAGATAGCATACTTTTTATTTATTTATTTATAAGTTTTTGTACAGCATATAACACAAAAATTATTATTTTATTAACGTTATACTAATGTTACTATTAACACGCACATAATGCAATTAATACAAACGTAATCGTAAATAAAGCAAATTAAATAAATTAAACTCACTTATATTACATAATTGATGTATTACATGTTTCAATATTTTATGTATGTAAACGAAAACACAGTATAAAAGGGAAAACATGTAAATTTCTAAATAATATTAAAATTGATAATTACATTATATATAAAAATTGCCTTAAAATAGCTTTAAGAATACGGTGATCAGATAACTTGTAGAGCAAGACAATAAAACTGATACAATGTTTAACAACAATTAATCAAAATTAACGTCAGAAACGTTTTGTCCCCAGACGATATATTAATTAGGTCAAAACAGCGAGCTTGTAACCGAAGCAGGCAGTCTTCCACGGCACATTGTAACGTAATATCATCCGTTAATGAAACTTCCTTGGGGAACGGACTAATACCCAAAACCGTGAAACAGTCAAATCAGGTTTTCATCATGACCCGCCTTCCCACGTTTATTTCTTACCCCTTGCTCGTGTTCGCCGTAAATCCGTCTTTCATCGAAATAATAAAATATTTTTGTAGCTTAACTCACAAACCTTGATGGAAAAGAATTATTTATCAGTAACAACATGATAAAAACGAAAATAAAAACGTATAAGTTTATTTTCTAAACCAAAAGTAACGGCCACACGCTCCTGTCGATCACTGACCATAAGTGGTAGTCGCTTCCTTCCGCTTGTTGACTCTTTGAGATATTTTTTTCAGCTGCTGGGAACTTTGCATTCTTCTACTATTTCTACATTATTTATAATAATCAAACTTTTCATTAACGGTAAATTTGTTAAAATAGTTAAAATTTAAGTGTAACTCAACTAAAACAACTGAAATGTATATATAAATAGATGTCATAATAAAATACCATATTGCTTAAAATTTCACTTGCCATTTTGAGTAACTAACCGTTCATCAAGCGTCGTCCAGCGCTGGACTAACTATCATCGAAGCCGTAAATCAGTTTCAGTTGACGGCAAATGCTGAGTGCGACGATCGATAAGCAAAACCTACAGTAGGCGACGAATAGCCATCGGATCATATCCATGTCACTCAAGATTTGGATTACAAATATATTCAAAAAAGATTATTAATAGACATATTTTGGAAACAGATTCAGACGACCGCAAATCAAATGTAACATATATTAACAGTCAGCCCCTGGTATATTTTTGTAGCAATTTATTCTGTTAAGTATTATTCTAGTAGTTCCTGTAAAAAAATACACCAATTGTTTGTCTATTAACCGAGCCAAATCATGGTATAAGACTATCGTCTTATACTATGGTGTATCCCCCAAGGTTTTGAAATATTCTTTGGGCCTACTGATTGTACCAGACTTAAGTAACATTGAATTAAATCTCATTCAGCTGAGTAATGATCTGATTGGTTATTGCACAGATCAGTAAAATCACTCCAACCGTCACAAAGATTAAAAGTATATATCTAGGGTAAAACAAAATTTGAACTGAATACAAAACACTTATGAATGCGGACGAGCATCTAGATCAAGTAAGGTATTTCTTGTTTAACTAATTGTTGATAACTCTAAAGTCTGTTCGTGATCACTGTATTCACTAACGAATTATAACTGAGTAGCCAAGTCCAGTTCAGCATGGATTATTATTATTATATCACACTTATGTTGTATACAAAAAAAGCACTTTTCTTCAAATAGCATACACGTCGATGTTTTGAATTTATTCTGTAGATAATTATATATTCTTGTACAAACTATTAATATTTAAAGAGTAATTGTAAAGATCCGGAAATTATTATGACGGGAACAAGAATATACCTTGAGCGAGTAAAGCTTTGACGTTGACGAAGATTGCCTATAAATAATGGAGTCAGCTAACGACTCACGTTTACTGCTATACGTCAAAATCAAATCTATTGTGAGTTCATCAATTCATGGTTATGATCCTTGCCAGCTGTTAGGACAAATTTCAATTATCTTACAAGAACAACATTCATTTTTCAATCCTTCTTTACCCCTACTATCATATAAAAGTGAAACGTTATGCGATTAAATGTGTCTTGTGTTTCTTAACACTAAAATACCTCATGTATTTTAACCTCACACTCTTTGAACCTTCCTCAAATTTTGAGCGCAGAGTATATTATAGTAGTGTAATTGTAATAATTAATTATACATTCTTATAGTTTAGTAGGGTTATAGTCTAAGTATATTATGAGGCTGTTATGTTCAAAAATTATTATATTTAAAAATTGGTATATTAAGTTTTTTTTTTTAATTTCCTCTGCTATATAATTTATAGTGGGCATTTAAATATGTATTTCAAAAGCAAAGCCGCTCACGAGCGTACAAGACCCGTCCAGACAACAGCTACCTACACTTACTAGACCACCTTGGTTATTATAGTCTTAACACGTCTCCTTCGTAAATTTTAAACATAGAAATCAAAACCCGAATACTGAACATTGAAATTATTCAATAAACTATATAGCTTATTTTGTGGAATTACATTATTATATATTAATATAATAATGTAGTTCCACAAAATAAGCTATATCTACTAATATTCTAAAGCTGAGAAAAATATTATCAAGCTACACATTAATCTCTGAAATTAAACTCTAAATACATTTTTACATCAAGCTCATATAATTTCCATGCAAAATTTAGGTAAGAAAGTATGAAATTCGCAAACGGTAGTAAACTCCAGGCTTCTTAATTTGTGAGAAGATATCCAGCATTTAGAAGAAAATATCCATGTGAAGCACGGACACTTCAATTGCAAACCCGCAAATAAACTACTAATAACTTAACATGCAAACAGGTTTTAAATTCTAGCTAATATTTTTACAGTGGTTTACGAAAATAAAACTTGATATCACCGAGAGGTCCGGTGTCTTTGAAGATTCTGTGAGGATCAGGCCATGATTGTTACATGACATGCTAATTCTGAAGACCACTCGCTTTATTAGTATGCACATTGTATAAACAAATACATAGACATAATCTATAAACTACTTTTAAGTTAAGTAATGTGCAAATTTTACATTAGCAATATAATATTTTTTTATATGTAAGTACATATTGTTGATACATTTTACATGGATAGTTGGATAAATACAACATAATAGAGCAAGACGTCATAGTACAATGACAGTACCTACAATATATTTTATATACTCTATGTTTCCCACAATAGTACTGTATCTCTTATTTCATATAACACAATTGTTATAAATGGTTAATCTCGCATACATTGTGCCCAATCAACAGCTAAAGAGGAACATGTATAAAAAGTTCATAAAATGAAGCTTATTGCGGCAGAAACGGTATCTTTAAACCACATATTGTTTACAAACACGCTGAATCGACAAGCATAATTCAAACAGGCATAATGAAAACAGTGAAGTGCTACAGCCTGCTGTCGGCGCACGTACAAATGTACTGATTTATCTGTGCTGCGTGTCTCACACTGGTGTTTTATAGCTCCACGTTATATTGAGACTCATCCGCATGCACTCTTGTTTGTGTACTAGATGATATCATAGCGGCAGAACAGAACACAGATCTATTGTTCTGTAAATATTATTGTTGGTCACCATCTTTTTTATGTAAGTACGCAGGCAATCTGACGTTTAATGGACACTACAGCCCACATCGAGGGGATCCACAAGCAACTTCAAACAGGATTGAAGTCCAGATATTTTACGTAGATACATTGCAACTCCAAAGGACTAAGATTGTCACCTCCCTTTAAAGTGTTGCCGGTAACAGCACCCCAATCGAAATACAAGAGTTGTTTTTCAGTGAATTAATTAATTTATGGTTTCAAAACATTGGAATAATTTACTCGTATCTAAATAACTGAATTATTAACGTGCTATCAACAATGAAGTGTTAATGCCCGTTTGCAGAACACACAAGAAGCTAAACCGCAACAAAGTTTGACTTCGAATTATGTTCACAACAGATATCTATGGCACATCGGTTGCATTTACGACGTCCCGAAGACATTACAAAAGCCATTCCCTTATCTAATGTACGCCGTGAATTTATTTAACTTTTTCCACGCCTTCACATCTTCGAAATCGTTCGATAAAGATGTCAACATGAAAAGGTCACCGATTCCGGCGGGATTCGATACACATTTATTTTATTGCCAAAATTAAATGCTACTTCGCATTTTATTTCAAAAAACTTTTGTCAATTTTATTGCTAAAACTAAACTGCTTTCTTATTTTCAATGTAAGTAACCACCTACGTTTGTATTCCTACTACCTTTAAAAACTAAAACAATTTCAATCTCTAACATAATATGTAACAAATATTTTCATATTTGTGAAGTACTAATAATCCTAAAGATAATCAAATAATTAACAGTTAAGAATTCTTGTTTTTATCTAAGTTGTCCAACCAGTCATAATTCTTTTCTGAACAGGGATTACGAAACGAAAAACTAAAATGAAATATCCAGTTCGAAGTCTAGTCCATTAACTATGACAAAATGGACGAATGAACAGTAAAAGAAGGAATTAAATTCAGTTGAGCTATAAATTAACCGACGCCGAGGGCGAGGCTCGCAATCTGCATTAGTCGAGACGCACATCTTCCGGCGATTAAATGAAATTTCACGGCCGCTGCCCATGGCCATTCGCCGGACAAAGCGAGCCGATATTTAAATTGAACGCTCTATTTGTAAGTTTCTTTAACTTCCCAGCTAATGCTTTCTATTTGTTATGAGAAAAATAAGTTAACTACATACTTCCGCTATATCATACCAAATAACGTCTTGTACCAACAATTATTGGGAATAATAACTAGTAGTTATAAGTATTTTTTGTCTAACTGGTTAGTATAATCATTAAAATTTGCTGTCTTATGTCGTTAATTTGTTATCCCTGGTTTTTTTTTTTCAGATTTACCCTCTTATTTAATTTGCAGACATAATATTATGTATGTTACTCCTATTATTTAGACCATACCAATGACACCAATGTTGAAATATAATTTTAAAGAAGACACATTACATATATAAACTTGATAAACGTTATCCTGCGTACGCAGATGAAATAAATTAGAAGTAGCAGTGATCTTGGCACAATTGAACGTACTGATTTACTTGAAAATATATGTTAATGATTTCATTGCTACTTGCACACACAGCGACCAGCACAGTCATAAATCTCAAAATTTGTTCAGTTTGTTTGTGGACTCGATAACGCTTGAATAGCTTAACGATCAGAATAAAATTTTATTCGCAAACAGATTACGATTCGCTACCAATAAAAAATTGGATTTATTTATCCTTATAAATTGCGCAAATATTGTAATGTCAGTTCTTTAAAAATAAACCGTTTGCCGATGTATGTCTATACACATATTATTAGCTCTTATATAAACCTACAGGGATTATACATATATGCTCAGCAACATATTCTCGTTTTCGGGTACATGTTCATCAAAATAACTACGTATGTATTTTATCGGGTTTAAGCATAATTTATTGCTGATGTAGTACCTACCTACAGGCAAAAGCATGACAACTAAATAAGATCGCGTCTGTTCCGCACATCCCAAAAGAAAGCACAAGACCTCCTCTTTTGCACTAATCGAGCAATTTCTCCCACGTTATTAAGGGAAAATGGGAATGTTCGCAGGCCGTTGCGTTCTCACAACGAGTTTCTTATAGACGGTATTGAATTTTTAAACAAATTTTTCGACCCGTCGACCCGGGAACCCACTTTATGTTATAGGATTAGAACGTTATTACACCATTAAACCTTTCATGAATAATTCTCACCCTCATAGTTCTAAAAATGATAACTAAATTCATGCTTACACAATTGCCTATTCAATTACTGACAAAATATATTTCATTACTAATTTTAATTAAGAAATGTAAATGTTGATAATGACTAACACTATAAATACTGTGTCAATTAAAAGTGAATCAAATTAAACGTCACAGAATGTTTCAAACCAAATATTTTAATATTGCTGTTGTGTAAACATCGCTGCTTCGAATAACATAACTTGCACAAGAATAATAAATTTCCCTTAAAATCGATCAACGCACCTTATCTATAATGAAACGGTAGAACGGTAATAAAATAGTCACAATAAAACAAGATAAAGTCTTTTAAATTAAGTCGGTGCCAAAACTTCGTAGCGTAAGTGATAATTTAAAAACAGAATGAGATACGAAGATATTTCCCCGGAGTGGAGTTAATGTTCCGGTGGTAGCGTTAGTCCATTGGACCGGATCTCTGGGAATTAAGGCAGGAAAAAAGTCAATAAATCCAAGGAGCCGGGGCGCTACACAAAGTGGGAAGTCTCGCGAGCTCTTGCAATAATGTCACACTAGCACCCTTTAATGTTAATAGACCAAGATGTTCTATCACTACATTTCCCAATTTATTTTTGTTTACGTTAATGTAAATAGGTATTTCCTGTTTCATTTAATGTTATGTTACGATAATTAATTAAACTTATAAAATAAAATAACCAAATGGTTAATTACAACCAATTTAAATGTCCTAAAATATTATGTAACAATTATCATAAGTGTATTAAATAGCTTATTATGTAGCGAAAGTTACGTACAAATTCTTTACACTCTCGCATAGCGGCGCCGGTCACTCTGATAAACGCTGCAGTTAATAAGTTCTCTTTTTCAGGATTTTACCAACATTATTTCCGCCATATTTTTTCATGGCCGTTACGGAGTAAGCTTTTCCCAGTTTTTTCGCGAAGAATTATAACGGGATCTTAGAGCAAACGAGAATTATGTTTTTATAGTTCTTATTACCAAAAGTTACAATATAAGCTTGTGTAATTATAACTCGATTTTTTTCATGAACATTTTAATTTTAATACTAATATAGAAGAAGCATCCTTTATATAAAAAATCTATTAATTTTATATAACAACAGTAAAGAAAAATTTAAAAATGTATTGTTCAATATAATAGTAAACTTTTATGTTTTTTTCACTTGATAATGAAATTAAAAATCATTCAAAGGAGATTAAAGATCAAGTACGGATAATTTGAATTTACATAATAATCTAATTACTTTATTTTACTAGCGACAGTCCATTTACATTTAAGCTTAATATTAACTGTTTAAGGTTAAGTACATTACATTTTCAGTATTTGACTATCAAATTATTCAACGCACTTATATAATTGTAAAACCAAGTCCCTCCAAACTTAGTAATTTTTAAATTATAAGATGAAAAAGAAATGAACAAAGTTCCGCTTAAAATACTTTCAAGAATAAACATGAATTATTATGATATTTTGGACTAAAATTGATTAGAAAATGACTAAATAATTAACGTTTTGAGATTGGAATATTTTCGGCTTCGTACTGTTTAGAATTTAATCACTATGATTAATATTATAAATCAAAATCATAATTTATTTTTTCTTACAATAAAAATTTGAAACAATTTGTAAATATATTAATATCAAACTTGGCATGTCAGTTGTCCGATAAAATTTGATACTTAAAACTAAAAAAAAAAACTCTTTTTTTTTTTAGAAACTAAATATACAAAATCTAACTAGTCTCATGATGGTGTTCTATGGAACGAGTGACACTATAAATGAAAAGGAAAATTGAGAATTTTGAAAATACACCAAATCTTACCCACAAGCTATAACATAAATAATTTGATTTTATTATTAGATGATATGAAAGAAATATACTTACAATTTCTCTTTATAAATACTGAATATTCTATATCACTTTATCAAGTAAATGTAGGCACAGTGTAAACGACTCATAAACTCTCCGATAATAGCAGATTACATTAACGTCCTCTATTACAATAAAGGAACACAATTACGGTGAGAAAAAATAAAATGACCGCAGATCCACATTTAGTTCGCATTCGGAACGCACCCGCCCGTTTCACTACCTACTAGAAGTTGGTCAACTAATCCAAGTTTTCCTTTACGAGCTAATGAGACGAGTTTGATTCGAATTCCCCTGGCTCCGTGGAATGGCCACTCGCTTTGAATGGTATTTTCTAACTACGTTCTTGTTATTTACATAGTATGACTTGTGAAATGTAAAGGAACTAAACTTGTTATAACTAGTTTTGCTAATAATCACTCCATCAGAACTGTTTTTGTTATACCCTGATTATTTTAGAAAATGAACTCGTAGAATGCCTGCAATGTTAAATTATACGTTTTAGTTGGGACTTTTGTATTTGTATTACATGAAAACCTTACTAAGATACTTGTACATACAATTTTGCTCCAGCCAAGATACTGTCTATAACAAGTATTGGCGGATTGTGAAATGTTGTTTATTTCACGTTACTTCGTTTATCATGGCTACTACGCTAAATTATAGCTGTTTTTTTTTTAATTATTGGTTATTTCATGTATCTATCTAAAAGCGAGTAGACGAATTTCGTAAACATGCAAGTACATTTCTATGTTAGACCTTTTGTATAATGCTTTAATCCTTAACACACAAAAGGATACACAAATATCAATGGTTTGTTATTGTGCTAACAAAATCCTTATCAAAACCAAATCCAAATCGAAGGCGGGTTACAAATCAAAACAAATATAACAATTCCACATTTTCTTATTTAATTCGTTGATAAAACAGATTCTCTGCTTATTGAACTGCGCTTAGACAAACACACAGTCTGGCCTCCGTAATGGAAATTACATACCCCGAGGTCGGAAATCAAATTGACAGAAGAGGTTAAACAAACGATGTGGCCAGGGAGTCGAGACCGTAGTCCGTCGAATATTAATCGGTGGGTAAATGCGCTTTTATTTGTTTTTCCCTTCCACCAGCGAGCGTCACACGTTAGGTCAACGGATCACGCTAACACTCGGAAGTGAACTGATTAATGACGAGCATGCCACGGATCCTTTAATCAAAGTGTCCCTTTTTAATCTTTTCTACTTCAAGTGTCGTATAATTTATGTTTGTAGGTATTATATGTGTACCGGTAGCTTAGAACCCTTTTTATATGTTTTGTGATGTAATTTAAGTGACAGTAAAGGTAGTTCGCGTCATTGGAAAGGGTCGCTGCAGCGCACATAATATAAAAAGCAAATTCCACCATAATCACCAAGTTGAAACCGTACATAAATATAGTTCAAAAGTGCTCTTTTTTACGAGATTATGAGCTGTTACTTTTTTCTTACGGATGCCCATGGAATTGTATTTTTAAGAATAAATACGGTTACAGGTCCCATACCTTGTCGTCGTAATATACATATAGTCATTTCTGCTGTTCGTACAGATCTTTTATTATAAAGTACACTATGAAATTTTGAAAATCTTGTTTATTAACTAAATATTTGTTATAGCGTTTGCAAATCTTTTAGCTATTTTACTCATAATTGTTATAATTAAAATATAATTGTACATTAACTTTTAATATTTTACTCTATGTTCGTTCTTTTCATTTGCATTACGATGTAAAAATTCTGTAGCAACTCGGTCGGAGGTAATTATGCAGATGTAAATGCAGATGCAACACGTAATGTTCTTTTCGATTTTCCATAGCTTGTTCAGGTTTTAGAAGCACTGCAACCGCACGTACAGTCAGCGACAAAAAAAAACGATTCATGCATTTGATTTTTATTCCAATAGCACGAGAAAATGAGAAAACTACGCTTGTTATTGGCTAACTAAAACGAGGTTAGTAAGAACTAAGAAAGTATTGAAATATTAAACGAAAATATTCCTGGAATTTTGTGTACCAAACTAAGATAAGAATTTATTTAATGTAAAACGGATTATATTTTGCCAAATGTAACTTCAGACCATTCATATAAATATATCCTCAATGGTAAATATCACTTATTAGTAAGTTTAAAATGTTCAAAAGGAGAAAGCACCCCTAAGAACCCAAAACACACCAGTGTAAAAAAGAAATGGTACATATAGCTGTTGTAAGGAAATGCGCCGACAATTCACAGAAATGTATTTTTTAGTATGCGTACAACATTTACGAATACACAGAAGTTGTTTCCTCTCGCAGTCTTGTAGCGCCGACGTAAATATTTCTGACTTTAGACTTGTGTTCGCCCGTAATGCATACAGATTTGGACGCACACGACAGGTGTGTACAAGCCGCAAGCGGGTTACGCCGCTCAATACACAGCAGTATTGTACGCCGCAGGATAAGTGTTAAAGCAGATGTTAAAACAGATGTTAAAACAGCTGTTAAAACAGATGTTAAAACAGATGTTAAAACATCTGTAGCCTATAGACTTCTATGTCCAACTTAAATCAGGACCAAGGTATCCACGGCATACAAGCATTGCTGCCCCGGAGGCCTATCTCAGATGGTTGTCTTGCTGGTAATGGCAGTCAACAACCGCACATCTCCAACTAAAACCTGCTTTGCGACGAATTATGGGAACTACTAGTACCTAGTTGCAAATTACATTTATAGACCTATACAATTCCAATACTTATATAACCCAAAATGTTTTTCAATTATTCTACTCTTGTAGTCACCTCCTTGCTTTAGCCCCTAGGTGCTATTGGGTTTCCCCTACCTATGATGCTAGTAGCTGGATAATCATATTTTACGACTCCTATAATACATGGCTTCATCTTTTTATCATAATAATGTAAAAATAAATAAGATAGAAATATGAAATAAAGAGGAAGTAAATAAGATGTGAAACTTCTTAATATAATTAAAATATTAATTACATAATTATGCTTCATCCATTCTTGTTGATCAGCAAAGGTCAGTTCATTAAAAATAAATAAATATTGCCAACCATTATTATACCCAACAATTTAATTAGTAATGCTTGCCCTGTATGAAACAAATGCATGATGAGAGTTTATTTCACGTGCAATATTTTAATAAAACTTTTCATACATAGATAACATAGTAACAATTATATTTCGTAGAGAGATTCACTTTCCGACGATGTTGACGCATGGTTGATGATATTATCCATTAAGATTCTTTTGCAGTAGGACAACAACTGTAATATAATAATCACATAGTAGATAAATATGTATAAGTAACCAAAGGAGAATTTATAATTATGATACGCTCATGTTCGCTCGTAAACCATACAAATGTTTCGGTACAACACAGGTGTGTAGAAACTGCAAGCGCGTCGTGCCCAGAATTACATGGCAGTGTTGTAGCCGCAGGGAAAGTATTAAATGTGCACTAAAGCATCTTAACACTGGTAATGCATATATACATTTATAATGCAAGTAACAAACAAGCGCATAATTCAGCTCATTGTAAGTGATCCCGCCACTCCTGAAACTTTAAAATGAACCCAAAGTAATATACTAAGGAAGAGCGGAATTTAAATGTTTAAATTCCACTCTTCCTTATTCCACATACCACTCTTCAAATTATATGACAGCAATACTTATGATTAACACAAGTGCCTCAGAGATAAGTCCCATAAAGAATTCTACAGAATCTTTATTTTTCATTTTGTTCTCATTTATTTACAAAGTACCTAAGTACAGTTTCAATTATTTTTAGGGAGGTAGTTTAGTCACAACTTATAATAACCTACCACGTGATGACATCTCTTGACTTCTCTGTTAATTTTTTTCATTTCCTGTTTTAAATGTGTATCGTCTTCAAATCTTTTGTTGACTGACCAAGATTTGCCGCTGAAAACTACAGGCAATACGTACGGGTACCCTGTAAAGGATTAAAGAAGAAAGATTTTTCTTAGGCTTGATACTTGATTTAAATATTATTCAGTAATTTTCAGGTGATTTAATTTTAAGAAATAGTTTCTTTAACTGACTCTCAAAACTGAGAAATTTACAGACTACATTTTCTACTAGTTATACGCGTTAACGTTACATACAAACAGTTATTTGGCAAAATGTTTCATATCGAAGCTTCAAATCTGTCATCGACATAAGCTTACGAAAACAGATTTTATTATCTTGAAAAAAATAAAGCAATAAACGAAAACACAAGCCAACTTGAAATTTTCAAGTTTCTTTTTCTTTTTTAACGCAACAGAGAACGGTGTCCAGTAGAAAGAGTGTAATGCCCGGATTACACAATTCAACTTGATAGGGTATCCGCGAGCCAATTCTATCTAGAAGACAATGAACTCAGCAAATGGAAAAATAAGATCGTTCATACTTGCGACTACAATGTACGTAGTTCCGATAATAACATAAACGATAGTAGATTCGGTTATGAACAGTTATGAACCATTATGAATATATAGATTATAAGGACGGGTGTACACAATAGAATAATCGATACAATTCCTAGAACTTTTTATCTGTGTCTACATGTAAGTCCCTCGATTATTTCAATCAAGCTATGCTTTTATTGTTATGAAACAAAATCTAATGTTTTAATAATAATGAAAACATAGTTGTACGTTCATTACCTTCAATAGGACAGTGATCCTATATTATGTCGGACACTGGAGACCGAAGTCGTCTTTTAATGACTCTAAATATAACTAATTCCCAAGTATACCATACTCATAAATAACTGAAGTATCCTGCTTCAAAGTTCAGGTTTTAATTTGATCTTCAAAAACTCAAAAGAACCAAGGACTCGATGGCTCATAAGTCTTATGAACATAAGATTACACATTGTTACTATAAATTATTAATCTAATAACTTACAATAACATTGAAAGCATTGGGTCTCCTACAAATTTACATGTATTGCAATCACAGATTACAACTTTACAATATAGGGATACTTAATTTAATTATAAAAGTTTTCAAATATTTTTGAAAGACTAACAATTCCATACCTTTCAAAGTTCCGATAGAACCGTCACTGATTACACCTATGTTACTGTAAAGTTTCGTTCCCTCTTTACCGGAACGCGCTAACCAGATGTCTCGCAAAGTTTTCGCAAACTCAGACGCCCTATAAATACATCCGTACGGATTCTTCGAAGCAGATGATGATACCTTCGAGAAAATATTATTTTATTTTTTTACATCCTACTTACAAATACGGTAGTACTAGCAACAAAAACAATAAGTATTTTATTACTAGTATAACGGTAACAAGTCGGCGATGCAAAAATTATAGTTACTTACTGTTACGTTATCACCCGTAAGTCGTATAAATGCTTATCTCCATATCCACTCCTCACTAACATATAAGGTCATTTTAACCCTCAAGAGCAGCAGCATTTATGCGACGAATTTGAAATGGAATAGAACTATATATCATGATTACAGCATCGTTTCTTTTTATGTTGAAAAAGTGGCAAAAAAGCGTGCAGGCCACGTGATATTAAATGGTCTCGGCAATCCATGAACATCCGACCTCAAACAGGACAGGTGCCTGATATCATGCATAGATGCGTTGTTACTCTTGAGGACTGAGATGGTCATCTCACTTGTTAATATATTCGACAAAGGAAACTCTCCAACCAAAACAAATACTCCTTTACTGCAGATCATGAGGGCAACTGTGGTTCCTGTCCGTTAGGTGGACTGCATAAGTTGTAAAAAAGTAGTCTAGAGTTTACTCCGTGATTCGAAAGTACGAGTGAAATGCCTATTCACATAAATACATTGTTCTTAAAATTAAAACCATTTTATTAAATAATGAATTGGTTTCCTTTATACGTTTAAACATAAATTCGTATTACTTACTTTGTGAATAAACTCCCTTTTCATCCATGAAGCGTTTAGTTGTGAATGATCTAAATTCAGCGAATCTAACAAATCTTTGCTTATCATCCCCCAGTCACATTGCGATTCGTCACTGCCAACGTCATGAATAATTAACGGTTTCTCCACTTCAACATGAAATACTTCGTCATTTGCAGCCCAAACAAGCGCATCATTGATAATGTTACATTCAACCTTAAAATGAATTATGTTTAACGTTTTCCACAATCATAGCCCCCACACAAGGATTTCATGACGTGAAAGTGACGTGTACACACAAAGATAAGTATACTGACACCCAGGCCTAGAACAGAAACCCAAATCCAACATATAGATCTCTGCCTTGTCGGGGATCGAAATGGAGATCCTTCGCGCAGATAGGACGCAAGTTGTCAAACAAGCATATCATGAATGTATTCGATTTTTCAAGTATAACAATAATATGTTACAGATATCAAAATGAACATGGATTTTGAGGTCTATAATCGAATAGCATTTTAGTGCATCACGTCATTATTGGCCAGAGCTGGACAACCCAGCTCGTTCTGATAGGTTATCTATTTCCAAATGAGTTGATAATTATGACAAGGATTCATAGTTTTGTAACTAGGGAGTGCAATTTGAAACAAATCATTCAGATTAGCTTGAAAATGGATATAATGCAAGAAAAATTCAAATGTTGTCAGTAGCTAACATTATTGGCCTTGTAAGTAAGAAGAGCTACTGAAAACATGACATTCAGTTGCAAGTTCTTCTCTGAAGTATAGCAATAAAGTCGTCGCGACGGTAGAAACGTGCGTCCTGAGAAGTTTTAGTATCCATCTTGTTTTCACGACATGTAAAGCTCTCTGCTACTGTGTAGGTAAATAAGATAATTAATATGAATTTCTGCAATATATTACATAATTTTACTAGGAAAATTATAATAGCTGCGACCGACATGTACGTCCTTGTGCTGAGCGAGCCTGTCACTCGAGACCTTTTAAATGTCTTTGACGTATCTTGCGTTATTTTTAGTAGGACTTACTTACATACGTTAGATTACAGTATTCGATTTTTTAAGACTCTCGAGTCTCTGACAATGTATCGACCATTGCATAATAATAACAACTCAGACTCAGATAAACAGAAAAAAATATCATCCATGGAACCAAGGTGGACAGTCTCAAAAAAAATCTGCTTTACTCCCTTCAAACAAGAACAAAGTCTACAGTGTTCAAGTACCTATGGGCTGCTATAAGGCATAATTAGGTATAGCAATGATATCTTTGTTTTATATTATTTTTTATTTTAATATATCACTAAAACTTTGATAAGTATCTGTGCAGCCGCAGCTGGCTCATTAAGGACTCGTATAAACCTGAAACTAGTCGGGATATCCGTTAAATAAGATATAATTATAAGATTTATAGTTATAAAATATTATACTTACGTTTAAATATTCCCCTAAAATGGACTTGGCGATTGCCGGTAAGGGCGTAGGGCAAAAAAATATATCGTCGGGCACATTTGTAGACAAAGATTTTAAAATATCAATTCCCACTAGACCATCAGCCATAAATATTGGTTTCCTCGTCTTTGTGGCCTTTTTGGACGCATGTTGCAATTTGTTTGTATTTAAATCTTCGAGCTTAGCGTCAGTCGAACCAACAAAATTGTTGGCTAGTTTAATAATCAGATATAAATCCTCGAAATGTTCCTCAAATTCTTTTTGTTCAAATACATTAGGATTCGGAAAATTTGTTATAAAGCAAAAAACATCACCATCTAAAATGCTTTTATAATACAAATTATAAAAAAAATTATTTATAAAATGAAAACGAATAAATAGCCTTAAGATTCCTATAACTATTTACCAGAGCGTTACTCCACCCAAAGCAACTTAAATGAAATTTCAAATAAAGCCTCAACGGCAAATACGCATCTACGATTAAGTTCAAGCAGTATCGGTGGTACAATGATTGGTCCCAAATGTTAATGGGCGGAAGGGGAATTTAACATTCCATAGAATGCCTGGCACTACATAACTGCTACTAGTATTACAAATAGAACAACTGGGTAAAGACAGCAAACTAAATTTTAATAAATTTCCAAGATTATAACTGTAAATTTTAATATTTATTAGAATAAAAAGAATTACATCAAAGTAAATAAAAATTAAGTACTTCACGCTTGTTGCGAGAATTATTCAAAGTTATTCATCATAGTTCGTAAGTAGACAAAATTTAAAATAACCTCTAATTCTCTCATTTAATTTAGGTTTCAGTTATTTTCTCAGTCATTATGAAACATCCTAACGTTTTTTTCTCGAAATTGAATTATGAAGTCGACTGACTTGTTATAATACTCTACAATATACTTTATGAGCTATGGTACCTTGGTAAATCTGAAGTAATATCTATCGAATTGTAACACGAAAAAGCACACGATTCTAATTCCAACTTGAGTTTTTCTGCAGAGGTGATTTCATTAGCATATACTAAAAGGCATAAATCGACCATCTGGTAATCGCCAAAAACCGCACCAGATAGGATCCTTACGATAATCAACTGTGCAGCTGGTCCAAGTGGATTAACGAAAATTACTTTTATAGGCTCTAGTATTGGCTCACATTGAAAATTCATCTTTGATTATCACTTTAGGCTTCAGATAATCTCAATGTAAATTCTGAAACAAATAGAACAATAGGTCTGTTATATTAAATTTATTTGTTAAATTGGAATCGGAAATATAACGTTTTATTAATTACTAACATACAAAACAAAAATATATCATCCATAGATTATTATATTTTTTGTGTAATGAAAAATATACATATCTATGATTATACCAGTTAGTATACATAACAGTATACTTACAGATTCGTTTAAAATTAGCGAAATAAATTTACGGACAAAAAATGTAATGTTTAGGTTGCGATAGCAATAATCCGCGGTAATCCTAAAATCCACGCTGTCTTACTTTATTTGTTGTTGTTTTTAAACTCTTACGAAAAGAAAAGCATTTGAAGTCTATGTTTGTTTTTGACTGTGAAAAGTTCTCAAACCCAATAGACCGACTTGAATGCGGATTTTCTGAAGTGGTTCTGTGGTGATGGATCTATTTGAATGTTATCAACATTTTTCAAGCTATTCTACATAACCGATCAATAAAATATATTAAATCCGTTAACACAGCAGCCATATAGTAACTTTGATAGGATGCTACAACTAGAACTCTATAGAGTATTTCACTCCTCGGCAACTTGGAAGAGTCATCAATTTTTATAAAAAAAAACTGTTACGATATATAGAATAGTTATAATGCACAAGTCATGTGAACATTTCGCCATTTATTTCTCGAGAATTGGAAATTTTAAGTTACCTAAATATATGACTAAAATAATTCAGTTTTAATAAGAATGTCTATTAGGGTTATGTTCAAACATGCAGAATCGTGATAACAGAAACAAATCTTAGTATTGTAAAATAATATTATTGTTCTTCAAGAAAGTGCACATATTATGAACATACCTGTCTTCCAATCCCAAAACCTTTCTTTTCTGAAGTTCGGCCACTAAGAAAATTCGTTCCTGATCCTGACACATAGTTTTCGAATGAAGGATGTAACTTTGAAGCAACTAGATTTTTACAATAAACATAATAATATAGTTTATTTACCTTATAAAGGAATAATATCATTAAACCTTCACAATTTTATCAAATTATTTTACCTTAAATTATTTTTATACATTTCAAAAATATTAAGACATTTCCACTGTGGTCTACAGTATGCCAGGTACAGTACCTGTGTTGTTACAGCTACAGTGTCTTGTACTCCTGTAATATACATGCCAGGTATATTACAGGAGTACAAAACAGCAATCAGCATGCCAGGTTTGTATTATGCGCTAACTTTTATATAAAAAAATTAAATGAAGCCGTCACTCGTCTAATGAATCTGTCAATACTAAAAATGATACTTTTATAAAATTGTTCGTTTTGTCTGTGGATTGGTTTGTGAGTGACACGTCAAATGTCAACGTTTATTTGTTACGTTAAATATGTTTTTACTTTAATATACATTAATTATGGCTTCTAAGGACAAACCAGAAGTGTCCCCCGCAACATCTACATCGTCCGTTAAGTCACAGGTACTCGACAGATCACCTTCTATCTCGTCAACAAAGGAAGACAAATGGCCGGAACTTTTACTGTCCAGGCCCGACAAGTCTTACTTCTACAGCACAAAATGTAAGTAACATGTTTACATATGAATTTATATATACCTACTACTTTTTAAATACCGCCGTCTTGTAATTTTACCTCTTTGTGTACACCTACAAATTGTAACCTTAAAATTTTGTTTACATTTTTGTAACGATGAATTTAAATAGAGTACCCTTTAGTGTACAGTTAAAAAAGATGTGTGTTTTGGAGTTTCTTTCGCCGACTCTTCTCCAAAACGAAACACCTTACGAGTCGGTGGTAGTTTATTGACGTTCAAAAAGAATTCTGTAAAGAATCTACTTTGAATAAAAATATTTTGATTTGATTTGATTTGATTTGAATATACTCAGTATATAATAGGTAATTATGTTTGTATAAATATATACTAAAATCAATCATAGTATTAATTTTGTTTATAATAAAAAATACAAGGCTTTATTTACAACTACAATGCTATACATTTTCTCTAATTGTACAATATAGTATTAGTAGTATTAACCTATTAGCAATTTGAAATAAAATTAAAACATAAAATGACTTAATGTACTTCAACTTTTACAAAGTGTCTGTATGTCTAATCTCATATTAAGTTATGTTTTAACATACTATATTATCAATATACTGTTCAGTAACCATAATTATAGTTAAAAGATCTGCCTGTCTGGCAAATCTTCCAAAATTATGATTGTAAATTACAATATATAGTAGGTGATTGAAGTTGTACTTCGGCTGGCAATGCCATGGTTAATGTTTGTAAGAAATAGTCAAGTCTTGTCAAATATTAAGAATAGTCAAATATTGTCTCAGTTACGATAAAGTAGTAAATGTGAAACTAAATGATTGTTTGAATTTAAAGCATTTGATCATTTACGACTATTTTATCTTTTCTTAAAAAAAATTGTACCACATGGTGAAAAATCGTTTTTGAAACATTCGGTTTAAACTTACAGCTAAATGTATGGTGTGCCATACCATACATGTAACACTCGTATAAATAAAAATTACTCATAATGCTCATAAGCTAATGGTCATTGGATAAATCTTGAACAATCATATAAGGGTTCATTGTATAGGGGATTTCAAATAAGTCTATTATTTGTGAAATATTTACTTCAAAAACCCTCCATATTGTGAGCCCTTTCTTTCTACCTTTTTTAATATAGAGCAGAAACTTTATAAATACTTGTAATATTTGATATTGCATTCTTTTTGAGATATGAAGTATTTTTTAACATTAAATCCCTATTATAGTATTAGAAGTCAGTTTGAAAGTTTTAAAACTACAATTTCTCAGTTTAATACTACCTTATAATATACACATTTTCATGGCCTGTTTTTTCAGCATAAGAATTGTATATTGTTTAATAACAATTTTAAAGGTGGTAGAGCCGTTAGAGATCGCCTAGGGCGGCACCACCGCCACCCTCATAACCCGCCTTAAAACAATATGTTCTTCATGTATTGTGTCTCGGTTGGGGAGGTGTGATTGCCGGATGCACATTATTGGAGGCGACCATCTCAGTCCTCAATAGTAGGAACGCATCCGCGTCCATCCTTAAATAGAACTTCTGTCCTATTTGAGATTGGTTGTAGTTGTCCAAGGGCTGCAGTGACCACTTAACATCAGGTGGCCTGCATGCCCATTCCTACTCTTCTCATATAAAAAAAATCATTATATCGAAATTGTCTTGCCTTTCCTTTATCAATCTAAGATTGGTAACTTATTTATCGTTGTTTGTTTTTAGTTGTTAGTTGTAATTTAATTTCTCATGATTACATTCCTAATTTACTATGATATAAGCATTAATGAACAGACAAAATTATAATTTTAAGCTACCAACACATTTATATTCAAGTTTTATGTCACAAATATTTGGTCTTATTTTTACTCATAGCCTCTAAATGCTAAATGAAGGGTACTAAAATATAAAAATATCCAACAAAACCTATATCCCCATAATTAAACCTATTGGGTTATTTTCTATATATTCAAGTCACTTGTGGGTTTGAAAAGAGCCATCTATGTCTTGGCACCTACAACAAATTAGCGTCAATGTTGATTAAAAGGTGTAAGGGGTGGGTTTCAAATGCCTTTGTAATACGCCTGACTACCAAGCTCAATATTTCCGGCGTTTTCTGCTAGGTGGCGCTACTCGGTACAAGTATTGATTTCCACCCCTAATGTAGAGACGCGGACAATCAATATACGTAGTGGAGTTGTTGGAAAACCCATTTTAGTAGCATTTTTCCTCTAGAACACATCTTTTAGTTACAATAATAAACTTGCTTACATATTGGAGGATCTTGAATATTAGCATGAAGTAAAGTGCACTTTCGCCGGTTACGTGTAGTGCGCAAATTTCACATGACCATCACATGAATTTGGAATCTTTTGATATGTATACAGGAAAGTGATCAAGATTCACGCGAGTGTGATTGTTATTTCGCTTCATAGTTTTTTTGCTAAATTATTATGCGTTCTCTTGCCGCTGTGAATGGGGTGGATCCCTTGCCCGAATTAGGCATTACGTCAAACATACAAGGCGACGAAAGTGCCGATGCGGATATGGCCGGAGCGCAGGACACCATTTACCTGTGCAATTTTAGAGTCTCCGTTGATGGAGAGTGGTTATGCTTGAAGGAACTGCACGACATGGAAATGCAAGATTCTTATATACGCCCTTCAGACAACGGGGCGATTACTTCGCCTGATGATCCAATGCACTCTCTAATGGGTAACATAATTATAACAATCAATTTTAAAGCATTAAAAAATCTTATTGATTGATGGTGTATTACGCGTTAACCTAAATTTATTTCGTTAATCATACTGTGCATATTTATTTCGCAATTTATGAATGACTCATAAGAAAGGTATTTTTAATAAGTTTATAAAATAGTCTGATGTTATATGTATGACATTATATTTTCTTTTTAGCACGCGACCCCGTAGTCATAGAGCGCAGTAATCTTGTAAACATCTCTAAGCTTATTGTTAAGGAGCTAATTGAACAATCGCTGCGCTATGGCCGGATGCTCGACAGCGACCATTTGCCGCTTCATCACTTTTTTATTGTCCTCGAACATGTAATGCGTCATGGGCTTAAACCGAAAAAGGTAAGTGTTATGTTGTGGTTGTGATCTTGGGTCAAATAATTAACTTTATCGCACATTTGCATTATTTAAATACATTAAATAATACAATCGTCAATGACCAACATTGTTATAATAATTACTAAAACAAGCATTATATTTTTTATTAATATTGTTTTATAAAAGTATATGTTTTATTTTTACAACACTGCGTATAAAAATCCGACTATTACAATACCAACTATATTTTAATAATATACCACATTTTTAGGGTCTGCTTGGACCCAAGAAGGAGTTATGGGATATTCTCCAAATGGTGGAAAAATACTCTCCTGAAGCAGCTGATATCACCGCAAGCGTCAGAGATCTACCAACGGTGAAGTAAGTAATACAGTTTAATGTTGACAATTACTACGCAAATAAAACAAACCTCGTTACTTCTATACACAAATGTTGAATTGAATATATTTAATCGTGTAATAATAATCTTAATGGGCAAGGAAAGTTCGTAAATATAAATATGAACCTATACAAAGAAAAAAACTTAGGAATTTGACTATAACTTTGATTTTACCACAATTTTCCGTAGTCATATCATATCATAATCATAATATATACGAAATCCTTAATTTTAAATCAATTTCAACAAAACTCGCAAAAAACAAGGATTTGATAAAATATTTATCTCAAAATGCTGAAAATATTATGTTAAAATAATGGGTTGATTGATAAGCTGGTAGCACGCGAATCAGTAGTCAATTGAATTAGATATCCTTTCTAAACATTTTCATTCAAACCTCTGTTTTTCGTTTATTTAAAAAACGACACTGGTTTTTGTTTTTAGAACTGCAATGGGACGGGCGCGCGCTTGGCTTCGCTTGGCACTTATGCAAAAACGGCTTGCTGATTACCTGAGAATCCTTTTAGAACACCGCGAAGAAACGCTTGAAGAGTACTTTGAACCTCATGCGCTGATGCTAAACGAAGAAGCTGTTATTATCACAGGATTACTCGTCGGTCTCAACGTCGTCGATTGTAATCTGTGCGTGAAGGTAAGTTTGTATTTTCGTTTTCATAATTCAAAGAGCGTGACGCGCTTCTGACATCATTTTTCTTTAAAATATTTTTCTTTCCTTTAGAATCCCGTCGACCTCTACCAAATCAGTCGACTTGATTACGACAGTATGATATTTGTCAGTTTTATCGAAGTGGAGCTACTGAGATTTTATTTTTATAAATAATTTTCTTTAGAACATAAACAACAGTCGACTTCTTCTTCTTCTTTCGTGTTGGCATGACTGGTTATTAAAGGATATTGCAGTTAAGGAGTTAATTGGAGAGATTAGTACGGGGTGAAGGGAGTTAAAGGATAAGTGGGAGTAAGTCATGTCGTAGTGGAAAGATTGGTCAATCAGCGTAGGTGGACGAAGGCTGATTGTCCAGGCTGCGCCGGGCGGACATGTGACATCGCGTCACTCGAGGAGGCTCTTTCCACGCACCCCCAGTCGGCATATCAATCAGACACTCTAAGAATACAGGGTGCAATTCCCGTCCAGGCAGACGTTGAAATAATTAATTCAAATTTTTGCTCTTGATCTTAGTATTTATATATTTCTGTTTTCGTGCTTCCATAGCACCCAGGTCATAGAAAACCCAAGTGTTGGTACACTTGGGTTTTCTATGACCTGGTACCACGACATGTAGAACATCCTAATTTTGAAATGTGAATACAAAATTCATTAATATGCTTTGTTAAAAAAGGCAGTTACCTATTAGAGCTACACATTATTTATTTAATATTTATTAGGAAGAAGATCTGGATAGCCAACAGGGTGTTATAGATTTCTCGTTGTATCTACGCGGCAGCAACTCGTCCAACGACATAGCGGGCAATGGGAACAACGCGAACACTGAGCCAAAACAACGCCACATCAACACAATGCTCGATCAGAAGAACTATATCGAGGAACTGAACAGACATCTCAAGTAAGTGTGTTGAAATTACGTATCTAGATTCTAAAAAACAGAACCCTTGTATCTTACTGCTATTCATTTGTCTTCAATTCTATTCGTCTGCATGTCCTAGCTATTTTTAAGAGGCAATTTGCATTAAAAATATAGATGACGATATTTTCAAGATATGGTTATTATTTATTTAGTGTAATCTTCACCATATATAATGTAATAAACAATGCTCAACCAGGGAATAAGTGAAAATAAATAACACCTTATGGTTTATAGTGAGTTGTTTAACTTCTGACCTTAAGATGTGCCAGAGATAGTTCGAAACTGCCATTGTTGTGCTGTTCACATGACATAGTCTACGAACTCGAAATGTAATAAATTAACAAGCTTTTGTTTGCTTTACAGAGTAGTTTCAAAAATATGTGTTATTAATACAGAATCGCGCGTAGTTCTGTGACTCGCATAAGTTGTGATCGATCGACAAATTCATAAGCAACGTTAGACGCGGATGAGATTTAGATGGACGACCCTTAGTAGCCAAATTATTGAGTGCTTGGATGTCGAACACGTAATCATAACGAGCCCCCGATTGCATAATTTGTCCTGGTTGTTGCCGAGAGACAGCAGCCTTTACACCTTGCCATAGGCCTTATGAGTGATTTAATAACATCTGAAAAAAGATTGGCCATTAATGGCCACACCCAGACGTTTGAATTATGATGGTTATGTGAACTATCGCACGTACGAAACATCGACAAATAATCTAACAATTGTTTGATTTTCAAAACAACAATGATACTATCCCAATTAAATTAAAAATAAAATTTTCTACTGTACGTCTTTGATTTATTTCGGGTATTGTGAAAAAATCAGAGAAATGTCTAATGACACAGACGAAAAGACACATTTTTGTTTTGTATTTGAATATTATCATATTTACGAGGTCAAATAAATTTACGAGAATTTCAACGACATTAAAGATTTTATATCATAAACCACTTTCTAAACGACTTCAAAATAGGACGAACGAATATTCTCAATTCGTCGGCATTTTAGGTTAAGTTTCAAATCAACATCGTCTACACAAGAGTAAAGTTAATGGTTAAGTTTTTTCTACATATACAATCATACGTGTGTCTTGGGACTCTTGACTTTTGACTAAGTTCAATGATTGATCATCGTATTATGAATTAAACCGGTTATTTCTCGTGATCATACTTGCACGGTTGCCTATTACACCCACTGCATATCAATCTTCTTCAGCTATTATTTAAATTGACGTCAAATACTGCATAATTCATACATAATCATTATTAGTATGCAAGACTTGATATAAAAATATAAACAAAAAACTAGAGGTATAGTCGCAATCATCGATATCGTGTGAGGTTCTAACTGCATGGCATTTTAATTTCGTTATTGTGATGTTAAGTGTTTAGTCCTGCCCCTGATCAATGGACATCTGAAATCTCTATATAGAAAATGAGTCATCCAGAGTTTGAATTCTAGGAACTTTTGTTTTAGTTATATGTGCGTATTAAAAATAAATTATCATAACAGCAAGACACCTATTTTAAAGTAGCTCTTTTTTCCTTAAAACTCTCCATAGAGTTTTTACATGTATTAATAAATCTGCCAATCCGCACTTGACCAGCGTGGTGAAGTATAATTTAAGACTAAAGTCTGAAAAGAGGTCCGTGCCCAGTAGTGGAGCCATGGGTTGATTTGATGATAATGACATGTAATTTTATTTAATCAATTATTTTAGTGCTACTGTTGCAAACCTGCAAGCCAAAGTGGAAGGCTTAACTACAACCAACGCACTTATGAAGGAGGATCTGGCTATTGCTAAGAATACTATGATTCAGTTGGTCGAGGAAAATAATCAACTTAAACATGCCTTAGGTGAGTTATCTCATATTTCTGTAAATTTAGTTTCTGTATTATTAGTCCAACCATAAGATATCTATCTATAAATATAATTACAATCTCTGTTTGCCATTTCTAAATACGTACATTTTCTACAATACAAAAAAATATAAAACTTGGAAATAATTGAATGATTTATAACTTATATATGAATACCACATACAGTGTCATACGTACACAAATTATTTGTATATTACAAACCACGTGTACGTAAGCAATAGGTTTAGGTTATTTAACAAAAAAACTTCAAATCAGATTTCTAGCAATATTCACAAATTTATTGACAATAAAGTAATTTGTGGAAATAGTATCGGAGAATGAAAATTTATAGGAAACATTTTATAAGTAAACCTTGTCGAATTCCTGCAAAAAACATTTTTTAACAATTTACGAATTCTCGTACATCTTATCTCGGTGAACGAGGCTTACGTAGTAATCCTAAACAGTAAGTAGGGTTTACTAAGATATTCTCACCGCGAATCGTAGTAAAACAGTGCATTAGATAAAACACCTTGCAATACGATGAGTCACAAAACTTTTGTATCGCTTAGTAGGCATTAGTATGCCGGAGCCGTCGCGCGCGTCGCCATTTTATCGTCAAATAATAATAAAGTTCAATCG
>DWON01000410.1:0-34165 GCA_018251015.1 Phocides pigmalion okeechobee | reverse complement strand
GGGCTGCAGTGACCACTTAACATCAGGTGGCCTGCATGCGCGTTTCTTACTCTTTCATAATAATAAAAAAAATCAACGCATCTTTGATCAGATTTAATTCGGAATCTTGTTCTTTATGAAGTTGGTAACAGATGTACATGGGCGGGTGACCATTTACCATAAGATGAACTGCATGTTCGTTTGTCACTCCCAACTTAAAAAATAAACTGAAAGAAGACTCTTGCAGAGCAGAGAGACCGTAATAAGATATATAATAGAACCAGATTTTCCTGTTACTAATAGTTCACATATAGCCCTGTTGTTTTGCAGCTGTCCTGGGTATGATGATGGTAATTTCTAAATAGTATGATTATTCTGTTCTTATGTTAGGAAAGAAGCAAACGAGCGTGCAGGCCACCTGATGTTATATACATATATAGGCTCCGCAGCCTATAGGCATCTACGTCAAACGAAAAACAAGATTTACTCGTAAGTACTGTTTAACTTTGTGCGCAAATGCGTTGTTACTCCTGAGGACTGAGATGGTCATCACATTATAATCGAAATCCGATAACTGTTTTACGGCGGATTTTGAGGACAACCAAGTAGTACCTCCCCGGTCGAACTGTTGTTCTACCATCGCAAACATCAATATTCAGTTTTTAAAACCACAAAAGCTTAGTAAATATTAAAAATACTTACTTATTACAATCTTCTCAAATACTGAACAGTACCGAAAGGGGCCGTCATAATCCCTAATATTCGCGCTCGATCATAACCCAGGCGTGCCACAAAGGTGACGTAATAACGACCGCTAATCCCCATTGTAGCGCCATCTCTTGACGGATTGCCGACAACTTGAATGGAGATTACAACCGCTAGGGGGCGCTTTGTTCGCGCCTTTATTAAGAAAACCCCATTGTATGGAGCGAGTAATTTGTTTTTGGACGGGTTTCTGTGGGCGAGTGGGAACAAGTGTTATGGGGTTTTATTAAGCGTGTATTATTGCGTAGATACTTTTGTTTGGTTTATGGATTTGTTAGTATAAAGATATGATATACTCAAGATCCTTTAAGTAAATCTTTAGGGTTTTTGAAAGTAATTTCGTATTGAGGATAGTTGTTTGTATAACAGGTAGTGCAGAGAGTAAATGTTTCCACAAGGGCTTAATAAAATACTATGTTTCACTGGTAGGAGAAAAATAATGATCGGGGAGATACCACAGTAACTCTTATAATCCGTCATGAATCGACAATTGCTTTGTTGCTGGCTTTTTACTTACGCTTTACTAACGAGGCGACTATCTTAGTCCTCGAAAGTAGTAGCGTATGCCTACAGATGGCAGTTTTCTTAAGGTCGAGTGTGGATGCCTTATCTAGCCCATATCTAAGTCACAGATCTGACGCCACCTTTTTTAGGTTTCGATGTGGATGTTTTTCCTTGTTCATTTTTCATGCTAAAGTATGAAAAGGGCCTTATATTTTGTCAGTTTCATACCATCACACAAAAACAAACACATGACATGGTCGATTACCCAAATCGCCTACAATCATCATAAAAACAATTACGTCCACCCACGATCACACAAAATCTACCCCTATCGCAAAAAAACAAAGCGCAGCCATTTGGCAGGCACATCAATAACCTCCCCCAAATCGGGGCGAAGGGGGAGTGACGCAATTATTACCCCGATCCATCATCTGACGTGACGTGTGACGCAACTAAATAATTTACGGGGTTAAACATTTAATTCCGTGACATAATACCCCTGTGTCCCCTCCGTAGTAGAAATCCGCTCTTGAAATACCTAATAAATTGGTACGAAATTATTGATAGCAAGGTCTTTATGTATGTATATAAACATTTATTTTGTCATATTAAAAATTTGATATTGATGTTTGCAACAGTTCGACCGGGGAGGTACCAACGCTGTCTTCAAATAAGCAATTTTAGTTAGACTATTGATAAACCATATCATGTGATTTTAATGATAACAGCATTAGAATTGTGAGTATCACTGGGTTTCCTTTTGTGGTTTTTAAATTTCTTGTACGAAACCATACAACTTTTTTAACACAAAATAACCTCAGTTATTTCTCATAGTATCAGCTATCTGCCAGTGAAAATCTCGTTAAAATCGGTGTTACTGTTTCGGAGATTATCCAAAACAAACAGACAGAAAATAATTTAAAAAATATTGGTTTGTTCTATGTACCTACCGTATATTTTTTTGCGTGCCTTTTACTAAAAAAAAAATATTTACGCGTAGATATCAATTTTACAGTATAATTGTGAAGAACCCATTTAAAAACATCTCGATTTAACATTCGTGCGAATACCATACACAAATACAGTCAGTCGAATAAACTCGATTTAATAAAACATAAACATGTGTCATAATCGAAATTTGCGCGGCCATCGGAATCGTCGTATATTTGCACAAAATGCCCAATTTGGATGATAAAATTAGCACCCGTGGAAATGGGGCGGAAAAAAGGCATAATTTTATACTCTTTATCCGTTTCTTACACACTTTTTTGTTGACGGTTGAAATTTAATGTAACGTAAAGCATGAGATGTGTTGACTCGAAGTAACAAGTAGGCGTCCTGAGTATATTGTTATAAATTGTGTTGTGTACGACACTTTATCATAATTAGGTTTGTTTCCAGAAATATGAAAGATGATCGTTATTTTTTATACGTTAAATTATAATTTAAACACAAAGATGTTGCGTCTGAAAAGACGATTTTTCCTTCATTTGTGAATAAACTTCAGATATAATAAGACAAGTAAAGAATAAGATATAAAAGCAGGTATTAAGCAAAAATTAAATTACGCTAGCTGAAAGTTGATAAAACAATGGTTCGACCGGGGAGGTGCCACTGCAACCGTCATAATCCACCGTATAGCATTTTTTGTATTTCCGTTGGAGAGGTGAGGTGTCACTTTGAGCGAGGCATCATAGTCCTCAGGAGTACCAATGCTTCTCGCTTTATTAGTTTTCGAAAACTCAACCCTTAAAGGGGAGGACTCGGGGGTCAAATTTAGAAAATAAGCGAGTAAACTAGATAATGAAAATTTGAATATTTTTATTCCATTTACTACAATAAACCTACAAAAATAAGGCTGTATGATTGATAGAAATGTATTGTAACATCTCTTCTGCAATATGACCTGCTTGAGAAAACCCACGTGCAAAACCCAGTCTTATTTAAATCAAAACTAACACAAGTTTAGATACAAAATATATCCCGAACAGTGAAAGGGATTCTCATAAATCGGAATATTAGAAAAATGCATAAAGTAAATTACAATAAAAAATGAGGCGTCCTGAACATCGGTTATTAAGATGAACGGGAAAAGCATGCTATAATGGGCGCGAAGTTTTATGTGAGTTTATAATATTAAACTACCATTTACACGTGGAGTTGTCTAAAACACGATACTGTCGACATTTATGAGCTTTATTTTTATTGGAAGAAACAATCGAGCATGTTCTCCACTTGGTGGTATGTGGTCATTCTTGGTGGGTGTGTGGTTTTCATAAATTGGAAGTAGGAAACGTAAATGCAATGACACGATGGTAAGTGGTATTTTTTTTATAAATCTAGGTGAGAGAACTTAATGTTTAACCGGGGAGGTACCGCTGCCACCCTCATAATCCGCCGTAAAGTATTACTTGAGTTTTGAGAGGTGCGGTTGCCGGCTACACTTTGAAGCAAAGCGATCATCTTAGTCCTCAGGAGTAGTAATGCACCTATGACAAAATTTTAGTTACATTAAATCAGTAGTTCTAGGGATAATGAAACAAAGAAATCGACAAAATTTCACAATTATGTAAATAATAGAATACATTTTGTAAAATAGTATTCATAACGAAGAGTATTTAAAAAGTATTTTTGAATAAGTTAGGTGTTCAATGGACTATTAAACAAGATTTTTTTATTTATAACACGTTAATAGATATAAAGTTTAAGTACATAAATTATTGGACATTAACGGAGCAAACAATTAAATTATTACAAAAAAAAACGCGGAAATTCGAACCGATTTTCCGAAAGTTACGCCTTAACAAATCAAGGTGTCACATTATAGAGAGTTATCGCGCGAACGCGGCGAAAATATTACTAACACTAGCTTATAATCTGACTTCTGGTGTATTTTTGAAAACACTATCGTATATTCTTATTATGATTCAGGTCTTGTATAAGACAAACATTTTTTTATTTCAGGTGTTTTTAGGTTTTTTTTTTTTATCTTCTGTTTGTTTTATGGTAGGAAACTTATTGCGATTAACCAAAAAATTGTATATATTCTTCACGTATTAACAATAATAAGAGAATTCGTGACAGGTGGTAGAACTATAGTTCAGTCGGGGAGGTACCATCGCTGCCCTCATGATCCGCAGTGCAGCAACTCTTGTATTCCGGCTGGATGATGCGATTGCCGGTTACAACTTAAAAACGATTCGACCATCTAAGTCAGAGGGTCGGATATGTTGTACTACTTTTTTATTTTCAGATACACGAATTGTTTTAATGTTGAAACAATAAACAATTTAACTAAAACAACGCAGTTTAAATTCTTAACTAACAAAACGAGTACAGTATATTTAAGATATTACAATCATCGCATAATATAAGACATTACAATCATATCATGACATTACAGACATAATAGTGGCAAAAAATAGTATTTGCTTATGGCTTAAAGCAAGTAGATTTGTACCAAGTGCAGTACAGGCACAGCGCAGTACAAGCACAGTACAGTACAGATCAAGTACAGTAGAGTAGAAGTACGATGCAGTACAATTACAGTACGGTATAAGTACAATGTAGTATAAGTACAGTACAGTACAGTACAGATCAAGTACAGTAGACTAGAAGTACGATGGAGTACAATTACAGTACGGTATAAGTACAATGTAGTATAAGTACAGTACAGTACAGTACAGATCAAGTACAGTAGAGTACAAATGCAATACAGTACATAACAAGTTCAGCACAGTACAAGTTCAATATAGTACAGTTTAAATACAGTACAAGTGGGATACCAGTAAATTAACAAAAATATATATTTTTGAGGTTCTAAGTTTCATACTGATTTGTCAAACTACATAAATATATTTTGTTTTGATGTACATATCTCTGTTACAGATAAATGAAAAATCTTATTTATCTTTACCTATTTAGTATATTAAACCGAAACGTCCCTATATTATTTGTATATATGTTTAATTGCTCATTTTTCTTTAATCTCCTCAGGAGTAGCATCGTATCTACGTCCGAGCTCAGATATGATTTCGGTCGTGTTTGTGGTTGTAGATGGATCTCTATGGGGTTCGATTACTTAACATCAGGTGGTTTTCATGCTCGTTTTCTACTCTTCTCCCATAAAAATCTTAAAAACTTTCGTTGTTACATAGTTTAGTTCAGCTTGTCTTTCCAGACGAAGCCACAGGATAATTCTAGTAAAAAATAAAATATTAGAGCATTTTTATGTGATGTCAACAATGCTCAGAAATAAATGCCACCATGCCAGAAATTAATTGCATGTTTCTAACGATTCATTACATGTTTACCAAATTATATTACAACGTCCCAGTGACGTCAGTATATTCTCTATTTTCATTTTTATTTGTGTATCTATAAAGTATAGTCGAAAACACAAATCAAAAAAATGATAAATTCGTTATGAGAAATTTATTTTGATCAAAAATTGTTTCGAACAATAAATTTGTAACTACAAAAATATGAAATTTACTGCGTAGATGGAAGTTCTTTTTTATCGTAATATTTACAGTTTGGCTGAAAACATTACTATTGATCTAATAAGAACAAGTAAAGACAAAAATGACGTAATTTATATTCTTCTTTAATTGTATAAAGTAGATAAATAATCAGTTTTTCAAATAACTACGTAACTTGTTGGTCCACTTAGCTTTGATACCTTAGGTCCATGGGTTCGAGTTTCAAAAAGTTTTTTAAATAATTATTGCCACGTTATATTAACGCCGCCGGTAGCAAGAGGGCTGGTTCATATCTCGCGTGGAAAATTGCGATCGTTATTCAACGCAGGAATGCGGCTAGCGTTCTAAGCACCGTGCTGCATGAACACAGACTTCCTTTAGATTGTTTTATTTAAGCTTAACAGTTGTTCAATTTAGTTACATAATTATTGGAAATGTGTCAAAAACAAATACAGTTTAATTTGTTTTATTTACTTTTAAAAATAAAATGTCAACAGATTTAACAAATTATTTCTGTGACAATTTCTGTTAACTGAGGCAATAGTATAAACAAATCTATCTCCGAATGGAAAGCATGTCAAACTGTGCTTTGCAAGACACACTCGTTGATATCATAATCCCCCAGATTACCGGACGAGACAAACTTGACATTCCTAACAAAGAAAAATAACTTCGTCACTAATAATAATCCACCAATTTATCAAGAGCTGTCCTGGTGTAATTATTATTTATATACGAAGCAAAAATAAACTGGTTATGACAATAAAGTTTCTACAAACACTTTTGTTTTTAAAATTCACGAGACAAAAGCAGTTAATAACGAACTCAGGAGTCACTATAACTCAGCGAGAGAGTCAAATTATGAACATATAATATGCGCATAAATCATATAAATGTGTGGGGCTATCCATTAATATTGCGGGGAGGACCGTTGTTTTAATTTACTGGCGATTCCAGAAACAATATGGCGGGAATGTGGCTATTATATGGCGATTTGTCACTCATCAGTATCAAAGAACTTAAGGCGATACACACTCGTGTCCCATATCGAAAGGTTGAAGCCGAATAATCTTGAACAAAAAAAAATAGAGGTTGTACAAAAACGAAATTCCAACGTACAAAGAAAAATAGTTTGACAATTAGACATACTCAAAACATACATAATTATGAAGGTAGGTAGGTTGTAAAGGTGGTAGAGCCGTTAGAGCTCACCCGGGGCGGCACCACCGCCACCCTCATAAGCCGCCGTAAAGCAATATGTTCTTCATGTATTATGTTTCCGTTGGGGAGGTGTGGTTGCCGGATACACTTTATTGGAGACGACCATCTTAGTCCCCGAGAATAGGAACGCATCGGCGTCCATTCTTAAATAAAACTTCTATTCTATTTGAGACTGGACGTGGTTGTCCATGGGCTGCAGTGACCACTGGTGACATCAGGTGGCCTGGCCGTTTCTTACTCTTTCATAATAAAAAAAAGATAAACAACTAGCTACTTTATTAAGCTGATGTTTTGAATTTGCCCAATTTGTTTATTTTATGCACACTAAATGTTTAAATGTGTTAAAATTTAAAAAAAACTTTTTTCCTTATGTATTATGTTTAACAGCAATATATTTCTGACATCACCAAAAAGTTACAAAACAATACTACAGCTAAAAGCTACTTTTTAGTTCGTGTTACAAATTTTTTTAGAACATCTGTGAGAACATTTACTTGTGTCATCGAGTTACGTGTCGTCGCCTTAATGAGACAGCAACTTAACCCTTGCAATAATCAACTGTCAACACTACAGTCCCATTGTTGTCAAACTGTAATAGATTTTGAACCCAAACGTCCAATTCGAAACTTATTTTCGGTACCACAAAGTCTATTTTAGAATAAAACTAAAATAAAATGAGTTGTAAAGAATTATCACCTCAAAAATAGCCAAACAATTCTGGAACGAATAACGAATTTTTCAAAACAATAGCGTATTTATTCTTGATTCAAAGTGACAGGTGTTGATTTATTTCTGATGCTTCGGATTCCAAAATGAATCAATTGTCAAAATACACACATTTATTACTAACTAATGGGCCATTGTTTAACTTGTGAATAAAAGAAATGTTAGTGTTTTATTTAAAATTAGAGACGTATTTACATTTTACTTTTTTATTACGATTAATACTTTATTATGTCGTTGTCTGTCTATAATTATTAAATATTTGGTATCATTTGACATTTTGTTGTGGGTGACCGGGGGGGTACCATTGTCGCCTTTGTAATCCTCCGTGAACCTTACCCTCGTGTTTTTAATTGAAGAGATGAGATTGTTGCAATTGCTATCTACTTATGAGCTTGGATAGATCTTTATTCCTGTCTAAGGTTGTATGGGCCGCAGCGACTACATAACAGCATACAAATTTACTAGTCTTCTTTCATAAAAATCTGTTTTATATATACTTACAGTATAAAAACTAGCGACCCGGCCTAGCTTTGCTCGTGTAATAGATTGTATATTTATTTCGAACGACGACTGAATTACTATATTGAATTTAAAGATTTAATTTCACGCCCAATTTACAAAAAAACTTAACTAATTATAAACCAAAACCTTACTCAGGAATCACCTATCAGGAATCACTCTACCTATTTTTGAAAACTGTGAGAAAATCCGTCCAGTACTTTTTGAGTTTATCATGAACAGACCGACGGACGCGACGGGGGACTTTGTTTTATAATATTTACAGATACATTATTGTCTTGTGTCAAAATAAAGCGATTTATCCGTAACAAATGGACCATTGTTATCGTAACATAAGCCGCTAATCTTAATAAATATTTCACGTCTCTCTTGCAAATTCTTGGTATCGATAAAACTACCATAAATTATACGAACAAGCTACTGGAATTTAAGTGTAGAAATTAATAGAAATTGGTACAAAAACAAATTGGACGTGAGATATTACATATTAGACAATAGATTTTTAGGATACAGTGTGATTAAAATATTACTATTATATCATGGCCTAATATATACTATTAGATAATAGATTTTTAAGCTAGAGTGTGATTAAAATATTAGTATTAATCTAATGGATGTCTAATATGTATGTCTTATAGATAATATTATACAATAGATTTGGAAGTAACAATGTTGAGTTTATAGAGCATTTTACTAGAATAGTAGCTCACAGTATGCCACCTGATGTAAAAATGCTGCAGGTCACAGATATAAAAAGATGTGTGTTTTGGAGTTTCTTTCGCCGACTGTTTTCCAAAATGAAACACCTTACGAGTCGGTGGTAGTTTATCGACTTTCTAAAAGAGTTCTGTAAAGAATGTGCTTTGAATAAAAATATTTTTGTTTCTGCCTAAGTGCGGTTTGGTGGACTTTAGACACCTTTACAAACTTTATGGACACATCTGAGGAGACTTCTGACACTTCCTTGAAATATTTTCACTCACCGTAATACTTTATTTTTCGAAAAATCAGAAATGTCAAGGATTAGAACTGTGGACACGAAATTAAAATCTTACCAAATGCTATCTCTACTTATCACTGCTATAAGTGTTAATTAGGATAAACTTTAAAAAAGCATAAAATTCATAGCATTTATAGTTTCTTGAAGAATATTATGTTTAAAAGAAAAAAATATTCCAGTCACGAAACATGAAACAAAAAAATCACTAAAACTATTTCATGTACCTAACAATACAATTTATACAAAACCCCATTTCAATAAATAATATAACCCAATAATTCAAAACGCAAATCCATTTTTATTATTAGCTTTAATTTTTAAATAATAAAAACGAGAGTATTGTGGTCGTGCTTAAAAATAATAAAAATAAATGTTTTGAAGTCACCACATTCCGTTATTTGGCTGCATTATAGTATCATCTATAATCGTTAAAATGTCGTCGTAATAAAAATACCCAGTTATTGTTTGAATAAACAATAGCGAGGGACTATAAAGAGCCGTGGAATGGACCGCAGAATGACAATCTGGTTGACGTGACAAAATGTAGATTAGTAGAGCAGACGAGTCACACCCAAAATATAGATAGTTTCATGGTCCATCATGATCAACCTATTTCTATTATGTATATTTCTCCCTCTATTTCTATTCTATATGTATCCTTTGTTGTATTTTTATATATTATTTTATTCGAATCCTACCTTGTGTTTGTTGCCTATCGTTATCAACATCTTCAGCCCACAGTAGTCCTCTGCTGGACATAGGGCTCTCCCAGACACTTTTGGTCATTTTTCCAGTGCTCATTCTCATATCTGCTTTTCCATACCATAGGTTGGCTGGAAGAGATTGCTGGCTGAGCGATAAGTCCGTCCATCTTTCGTGTAGTAAACTGTGAAATAAGTATTTTAATATTTGCCTCCTATTTTATGGTACTTAATGTATTGAATTATTGTGTACTATATTGTATTGTACTGAATTGTATTGTATCTCTTTGCTGAGTGTGGGTCTTCTCTGACAATACAAGAAAATAGGGTTATAATCCGCAAATCTGCATAACTGTAAAACCTATAGCAAACACGCGAAAACGTTCCGTACCTACTTAATTATACTAGAATATTGAAAATCAGAAACTAGATTATAAATATAATATTTACTTTCAAAGCAATAATGAAATTTAAGCTTTCAAATCTACGTTCAGATCGGGACCGACTAGGAATTATTACAAAAACTTTTCAACTATTTACCCAATAATTTTTGACCCAATATCCAAGTACCCTATAAGTCCAATGAGCTTTCAATAATGCGACTGTACAAAACAAAATACGTACCAATTAGCTAAGAAAAACCAGCGAATAAAAGTACCAATTAACCTTCTGTGCGTCTGTTATTCTTTGAACAAATGAAAGAAGCTCTCGCAACGAAAATAGACGCTCAAAAATATTGAAGTGCGTTGAAAAATAGACGTCAAGAAGGAATGAGAATACTAAGACGCGACGACAAACACTCGTTAAGTGGGCCAGAGACTTCTGAATTTGTTAGTCTTTGCAAAACTTTAGTTGTAATCAATTATATCAATATAACGACTGGGGTAGTTACGACTTGCGTGGTGCGGCGGTTGTCAGCAATACTCAGGTCAGGCAGCGGATCTATCTGATACAAGTTCCGGGTTTTATTCCCGACCAGACATATGATTGATTATTTTGGATTTCTGTTCTGGGTCTGGGTGTTAGTGTATTCGTCTTGATTATGGCTGCCATAACATAGAGAATCCTAATGTTTGACTCTGAATGTAGAAAGCTTTATTCTAAGCCCTGAAAGTCTAATAACAAGGTTCTAAGATATCATGCCTCACGAGTATCAAATGCCTAATACCCACTTCTGTTTTTCGAAAAAGTGTGTATTGATATTCACTTTTTTAACGGCGAAAGAAATCATTGTGAGGAAACCTGTATGCCAGAAGATTGTCACCAATGTTCCTAAAGACGTCTGAAGGACATCAATCAGCACATGGCTAGGGTATAAGACTGTGTTCTAACTATTTAATCTGAGACAAATAATAAAAGAGGATACAGGCCACCAGAAAATAAGTAGCTGCTGCAGCCCTTGCAAATCCACATACAACCTCAATCAGATGTCGTATCTAAGGTCGCACGTAAATGGGATGCCACTAAGGACTAAAATTTTCTATAATTCTAAGGGTGCTGTATATTTTCTTTTCATTTATTATTGCCTTCCTTTAAAATTTAAAATAAAAAATAAAAAAATAAAATTAAAGTTCGGGTGCAGCAGGTATAATACAAAAACAATGGGTCCAAATAAAATAAGTACGTAAAGTACAGTTATCGCCAACCTCAGCTGGGTAGAGCGCCCACGCGGCAACTATTCGTGGCGTACCACAATTGTCGCGCTCGTAATAGCCTCACCGAGTGTTAATTGCGACGTTGGTAACCTATATTAAAATTATAATATTGCCTTCCGGACTGTGCTTGCATTTGCACAAGAAACTCTTCTTGATTTGACACGTATGGGCACGTAGAAGATCTTAGAACAAGTCTACAACATGAGTAAAGGATGATAGAGCTCTTATCGGAGAGAAATGCTTCTAGGAGAGTCTTTCTCACCGAATTCTTATTTAGAAACTAGTTAATATAAACATATTTACTGGTATTTTTTACTTTGGCTTATTTTTGTATACATTTTTATTCTTTTTCATTATTGTATTGAATTATTTGTTATTATTTATTTTGTGTATTACTTCAGACACAAGAGACTTTCAGGACGATACTTTGAAAAGATAATTATTGAAGAAAAAAGGTAATTAATATCAAAAAATTAGTGTAGAAAGAACGGCAGACGACAACTTGATGATAACTAGGCGCTGCTGCCCACGTCCACATACCACCTTACTGAGAACTGAAAGATCTATCTGAAATCACACATAAACACGTTGCAACTAATCAGGACTAAAATGGTCACCTCGCTTTATGACGGATTATGAGAATGTGGTGTGTATCAGTGGTATCTTCCCCGTCGAATGTTGTATCACATGTTAAATTACATTTTCTGTTTTCAATATGGCAGAAATAACAAACAAGCTTCATGGGAACCTAGCAACGCAAATCCAGTTTGAAGATTGCGTCTTCTCATATCCGGGTTAAGATCGACAGACAGACATTGTGAAATAATTAACACAAATACATTTCGACGTTACTGTAATAGATAGCTCGAACACTTAATTATTGGGTGAAATTAATTAATTTTTGTATCTCGTAGTCATTTTGCTAGTCACGCCTACGATAATTATTTTGACCCTGCTCTATTGGATCCAACGAATGAAATGTTGGAGCCAATGTTGGATCAAATTTTTAAAAGGAATCCAAACTATTCAATGAGGATGACTTCATTCTTATTAATTGTATATTAACAGTTCCTAATTGCTTTATTTGTATTTTCTGATCTATGAACTTACATTTTGTGTTCGATTTTTTGTATTTTCAAAGCTCTTAAACACTAAATTGAAAAGTCTTTTTGACGGTTAGTGATAGAACCCACAAGTTTCAAACAGACAGGTGTCCCCACCACATCCATTTTACATTCATGCATTGTCGTGTGAAATTTTTGGTTGCCGGCTCGTTTACAAACGAAGCGACCATCTTAGTCTTCAGAAGTAGCATTGCATTGACTGATTTTAAATAAAATATCTATTCTATACAAAATTGGTTATATTATGTTCATTAGCGTCAATTAACACAAGTCATTAGGAACTGTAGCGTCATTTGCTAGTAGAATCACATAAAAATGTATAAGAATTGTCACTTTTTTATGAAATGAGGTATAACTTTTGTGAACGTCAATGGTGGCGCCACTATCTTTGTGAAACTCTTTCAGTTTTGATAAGTTTTGTAAGGCATAATATTAGTTCCAGTTTTTGCCATATAAGTAAACATTGCTCTCATCTTGAGTATAAAATATGTAAAATACGCAGCATTGGCATATTATGTCGTTGCCACTCTACATTAGTAGATACTACACGCTCATTTGTTTCGGCAACTACTGAGAAATATTTTAGGGTACCGTAGCAAAAACGGAACCAATATATTTTAGGTAACACTGTTTATTATCTCAGCGATTTTGCTCGGAAACCACTGGCATAGTACAGATAACATTTGAAAAGTACGTATACCTATTATATTAAACGCTACACAAGATTTTAGTAAAATTCCAAAATGATAGGGTTGGCACTTCAAACACGTTAATAAAATTAATATAAACTTAATTAATGGAACATTATGCAGTATTCCTTTAAAAGTAATGATGTTTTCAAACAATGACAGATCCATAAAAAATGGGGCATCTACTTATGTTCATAGAAACCATGTCGTACATAAAGTAATATATATACATCATAAAATTTTCCCCCACTACACATTTTTAATTAATAATATTAATTGTACAATATTTCATATATTTATAAGCGGTTAGTCAGAATTTGGTTTAAACTTATATTTTAGTGCAACATAATGTTGTAAATTCAGAAAAAATAAAGCAGATAAATTTAAAAGGTTCATTCGAAGAAAATTGGTTAGAATAAAATACATATAGAAAATTTTAAGATAATTAACATTTTTGATTACGAATGACTCTGACTACGGAACCCCTCATTGTGAGTAACCATACGTACTTAGCTACTTTTTATCCATTATGATGTTCTTGAGTTTGCTTCCCCATGCAGTGCCACTAATAGCCATCAATCTCAACGCGCGAGCCGCGACAATCTTGTTTATAGGAATGTTAACCGTGTTTATTTCTACAAGCACTGCGCGGTTGCTACAGGGTGAAAAGAAAAAAAATATTTTTTGTCTTTTTTTTTGGTACATGTCAAAAAATTGTTTATATATAAATGATAATTGTGGGTTATTTTGTAATGTTTAAGTTACTTAACGTCACTTGTTAAGTAAATTAGTTCAACAATCACTACAATTACTACAAAGGAGAGAAATATATTTAAAAAGATGAAAGTGGTAGTATATGAGTTCGCTCTGGGGTAGGTACCACTGCTCTCGTAATCCACCGTAAATCAGTTATTGTATTCTTATGTGAGAGGTGTGGTTGCCGACTACACTTACAACCGAGACGAACATATCAGGCCTCAGGAGTAGTAACGTATCTATGCAAGTCGCCGGGGATGTCTTTAGTCCCATTCGAGGTTGGATGTTTGATGTTCATGGGCTGCAAGACAATTTAACATCAGATGCAGGCTCGTTTGCTGCTTTTGAAACAGAAAAAGTGCGATACTTGATTCAAACAGGAATTTTGTTAAATAAATCAGTTCTTAGTACACTTCGGTTGATATTGAGTGAATAAAGTATATGCATTTTATAAGTTTACTTCTGATGGAAATATATTCAGTTTATACCCATGTGATATTTGAGGTTTATGTTATTCCTGATTAAAATATACTGAAGGGTTTTATTTCAATAAAAAGTTCTACAGCCTCATGGTAAAAGAAAATATGCTTTTCTATCATTTTTTACTCTAGTCAAAGTTAAAGACATTCAATTTATACATACTTATACGAAGTTAAACTTCAATTTGTCTGGGTTTTAAATAATTTTATATTTGTAAAATAAATCAATCTAACTTCTAATCTGTAAATATTATTAAGTTTTGGTGTATAATAAGTTAAGTTTTTTTGTAAATTGGTCGAGGAAATAAATAGTTAAATTTAATATAGAAATTCAGTTGTCGTTCGAAATAGATGTTTGTAATTATTAGTTTTTGTAACTACGTATCCGCATGTATGTAAGAAAATTAATATAAGTGAATATAACTCTATTATCCGAGCGAAGTTGGGTCAGGTCACTAGTTTCTTATATATATACGAAGTTAAAGCGTATTTTGCTGTGGATTTTAAGCAACTTTAACGGTGTTTGCATAATAAATCATTCTGATTTTTTATTTCATTTGTTTCAGGTAATCATTGGACAGAAGTGCAAACTTCTTGACATCCTGTAGCATAGATGTGGCATACCATCTTGATAAATACAAGGCGCGCGGTGACAAATGGTACCAGAGTGTTTTTAAGTATTTTTAGAGAGACGCGGTGTGGCCCTCCTAATTGGACACACAATACGTCTTCGTGAAACTGCTGAGTATTTTCGACTGTACAGAGCTTGCTATTGCCATGTGTAATAATTGTTTCAGTGATAATTAGTTATGCTTGTGTTTTTCTGTACAACTATTACTGACAGTTGGTTTTTTAAGCGAAACACGGAATGCTATTTTGAAAATATAAAGTACTGAATAGCGCGGCTGGGATTTTGAAAAGTCAAGTTTCATGTCAAGTGTCTAGTAATTAACTAATACTTTTGTCGTAGTAAGTATTGTGGTATATATTTTTACTCTATTCACTTTTTCCTATCTTTACAGATACTTACGTATTGGCCGGCTTAATGCATCCATTGAAATATATACCATCGTACATCCTGGCAACGGATTGTTGAAAAGTACTTTTAATAATAACCTGATATCAAGATTTAATAAATAAATCCGAGACTAATAAGACTGCAAATTTCTATGAAGCAACTTTTTTATTTATCACCGTCAGAAAAGTATTATTTATTATAAAATCCTATTCACGTACCACCACAACTCTCATAAAGCCCTCGGTTGCTGGCAACACAAGCAAGTCAATCAGTTGCAATGTATCTAAGTACAAATGCAAAGTGGATTTTAGTTCCGTCTAAGGTTGAATGTAGATGTCCATATACTTCAACAACCAATTAATACGAGGTAGCCTGCACGCGCCTTTGCTACTCATCTTCATCTCAGTTCGATAGCCACAAATATCAACGCACAACCGAACCTCAGAATTCTAAAAAAATCAGTTAGTTTTTTAGATAGAACAAAGAAAATTAAATTTGGAAATTATACCCCTAAAAAATTTAAATGTAGATTGAAAGTTTATATTAAAGCTGGTGAAAAAGGAACACACAATTTGTTTAAGGTTTTTTGATTCCTTTTATAGATTTGTTTCAAATATAAATATAGGGTAAAAATAAACCAGCATGAAAGATTAGGATGGAGCGATAGCGAGAAAAATCGCTAGCATAAGCTATTGTAACAGTCAAAAATATTTACGTACGTTATAACCGGATCCAATATTTACTATTTGTATTCCACTCGATTAATTGTACTGTGTTCCATGTTACATTTTCACAAACTATTACAAACAGTTTTAGAGCCACGTCCGTGTTGACATTTCGTCCGGTTATTTACTGCATAACACGTCGTTTGAATTAAATTTTGCATTACATTATTTACGACACACCTTCTATTAATACCAAAATGCGCTCAACAGAATCTATTTTGACTTGTATAATAGATTTTAGTGGCTGAATGTGGAATTGTGGGTTACTAAGCTTCAATGGGTTAGTGCCAACAGATGAATATACACAATTATTTCCTGCTTCCTTATTGTTTGTTCTTTTCTTGTTTTTATATACTCTATTCTACTCCATGATACTTACTAATCATTATTATGGATTAATTATTAGTGGAAACTTCACTGAAATATGCCCTATTTTTTGTACTTTATTTATAAATGTAACATTGTATTGTTTCTTTCCCAAATAAAGATAAATAAAAAAATACATATACTAGTGGGATCAGCAAACGTGGTCTCGCTCTGAAAAAAATCTATAAGTCATTTTTTGCTCAAAGTTGCCAGGTTCTACCGGATCCAAGTTCAGAAATATCAGCTTTGCATACAATTCGAGTGCCATCTATTGGGTCCAATTACGAATCTAAACCATTCTCGGATCAACCTAAAACACATAAAGAAATTCATTAAAATCGGTCCAGCCTAACCTAAGCCTATAGAAAGCAGCAAACAAGCCCGCAGATTACCTGATGTTGAGTAGTCGCTACTGCCATGGACTTCCACATTCTACCTCATTCAGGACTGTAGTTTAGAAGTCGTGAGATGACGCGTTGCTAAATAAAAGCCTGGTATACTCCTGCGTCCTGACCCTCGGTGAAGGAGATCATGTGATGATTTCCACATCCAAAACAAAAATAGATGGCGCATTTCTATTCCTGAAAAATATATTGGTTATCTCGCTTGTAAGTGTAGCCGACAACATCACCTCTTCAGATGAAACGTGAAGTTCTCCACGGCGGATCTTGAGGGCAGAGGTGATACGTGCCCAATCAAACAGCATTATATTGCAAAATTATCTTGTACAAATATCTTTATATATAAATCCACCCTCATAATCCGCTGTAAAGCATTACTTGTGTTTCCGTTGGAGAGTTGCGATTGACGGCTACACTTTGAAGCGAGGCGACCACCTTGATCCTCAGGAGTAGCAACATATCTACGTTCGAGCTTTGATAGGATTTTGGTCCTGTTTGTAGTTGTACGTGGATATCTATGTGCTCCGACTATATAACATCAGGTGGTTCGCATGCCCGTTTGCTACCCTTCTCACATAAAAAAATATATCACATGAACGAAGTATATTCAAGCATTTGACGCAACAAAACATGAAAAATTAAATGATGACATATGGTCTCAAAATAATATTCCGACATTGAATATGAAAGAAATCATTTTTCATCGTCACGTAACACTCATAGAGAATTTCCTGGACTCAAAATCATATATTTAACAAGATCTCGTTAGGAACACATAAAAACTATTTGTCTCGTCCGTTCAGAACGATAATGCATATATTATAATTTGATTGTTCTAGATTATGAACTGAAATAATGTTTTTTGTTTCAACAACCGAGTTACAATATGTATGAGTAAGTATGTGAAGTGATAGTCATAAAGTGGTAGAACAAGGTTACAAGGCTCAACCAGGAAGGTACCACCGCCACACCTTTATCTACCGTCAATTTTACTAGTGTTTCTTTAGACGGATGTGGTTTCCGGCTCACTATTAAATAAGACGATCACCTTAATCATCAAGAGTAGCAATGTGCATGACTTCAACTGAGATTCTTGTTCGATGTATATGCAGTTGGTTACTGGTGTCCATGAGCGGCAGTGACTACTTTATATCAAGTGGACTACATGCTTGTTTGCGATATCAATTTTATAAAAAACGGCAGATAGTAGAAGTACTTACAAAAAAGTACTTAAGAGTAACGCGTGCATAACATCAGGCAGGACTTTAGTCTTGTTGGATGTTTGTGGATTTCCGTAGGCTGCAGAGTCCATTTAATATCAGATGGCACGCACGCTCGTTTGTAAATTTTCGAACATAAAAAAGTTTGGTCAAAATCCTCGTTGACCTTGTTCTCATGTAAGTGACAATTGTTTTTTATAAGAAATAAAGATCTTTAAACTGACTCTACCATAAAAGGATAGAAATATCCTTTAACGCTATCCTTGCGGGGACAACACTGCTGTGTAAACCTGAGCGCGACGCGCTTGCGGCTCCTACACATCTGTACAGACAAATTTGTATGGAATACGGGCGAACAAAAGTGCTGTATTTAAAAAATACAATATTTCAATAATTTGTTCACGTATCTTTAGTCTAATCAAATAAGCTCCAGTTTAGGGCCGCCTCCCGCAATACTGACCCTATCATATATATCCGCCCCGCAGTCAAAGTGTTAATTTGTAGTCTGCATTGACACAACTATCCAATTTTATAACAAACAAAATCCTGTCCAATCCTTATGGGTGGCCCGTTCTATTTTCATTCAGAACAAAAGTTCTTGCCATAAATAACTCCATTTCGGACAATTAATAATAGAAGCTTTGTAGTCTATCATTGTGACTATTATACGGATAATTTGGAAACAGTTGTTCTTTTTTCCCGGATAGGTCCCTCCTACTTTATTACGATCGTTAGTACATTATCATAATGAATCTAGAAACTGGTACGTTATGAATCTAGTATGCTGGAAGAAAATCCTATCAGGAATAAACCTTGGATTCTGTTTACTTTATTTAAAGTGACAAAATGTATATTTTTGTGTGTATATAAATATATTTAAAAAAAGTTTTCAACCATATCTGATGATTCGTAAGTTATGAATGGATTTTATTTCGGGTTTTGTAACTTTTTTATACATTTTAATTAACGGGTACCTACGATTAACGATTTTTAATGGCTGATATTTCGAACTATTTACATAAATCGTGGTTATGGATAATCCGTTTAGATAAACCGATTGTTTGCCGATATTTGGAACTAGTTGCATGGTCGTCATGCTGTGGATAGTAACCAATTCGATATAGAACATAATTCTGTTAAAAGAAACATATATGTAAAAATATACTAAGACTAAATAAGTACAATTATTGTATCGCATTATTAGGACATAATACATCGTAACGCTAACCTAAAACTTTTATATTTATTGTAAGTTATATTAAAGTTTGTATGAAGAAAGTACAAGACAATCGTGCCCGTGAAAAAATCTATAGTACCTACTAAATAAAGATGTACAAATTGATCAAACCAGAAGTTGGGCTGCCAACTCGCCAATTAAAGAGATTAAATAACATTTTCAAACGGTTGTTAAATTTTACGGGTTAATAAATTTCCTTGAACATAATGCAAGCAGGGTTAATTAGTTGGAATGATTTGCAGAAGCGCGGCACGAACCGGGTTAAAACATTGTTCTTAATAGGTTAAGTTGGAAAGTTTAAGGAATAAAAGAAAGATAAAGATTGAGTGTACGATCAACAGAAGTATTTGAAATATAATTTGATTTAATGTTTTCTTTTATGGAATCGCTCAAGCAAACCAGCGTGAATCCTCACTTCTTTGTGAGAAAAGTAGCTTATAAACATACAGGCCATCTGATGTTAAGTGGTCGTTACAGCTCATAGACATCTACATGTAATCTCAAAGAACTAAAGTCTCATCTCAAATCAAACACAGATACGTTGCTACTCCTGAGGATCAAAAAAGTCTTCTCGACCGGACCGAAACATAAGAGTTACATTACGGCGGATTATCGGGGGTGATACATCCCCGATCCAACTTAAGTTCTACCGGTTAATGTTGTTTGATAGAAGGATTGCGTCTATGTAACATTATGTAGTCTGCTTGTTTGCTAAACTCATAAAAATAACTTATTTAACAGGTAGGTTAATAACTAAATTATGCTTTTCTAACATAATATTACAATTATTTTTATACTATTTACAAAAAAATGGCCTCACGTGCGTTGCTTTCCCTCAGGCTGAAGTTACAACATCGTGTGTATCTAAATGTATGTATTATTACTTTAATTTGTTTAAAAACTAATTTTGACTAACCTTAATCTGAAAATAAATATTTCGGTTCCCTCTTTGTAATTTCTTTCAATGAACATCAATCAATCTTACAGACACAAAAGGGGGTCGATTGTCGGAAACAACCTTAAAGTTCTCTCGCGAACTTTTCAACAAGTCATTCCCTATTACGATTGTTTGGGTTTAAAGTTTATTTTAAACTAACTGCTGTTTGCGACTTCAGCCACTTGGGCTTAAATTTTGGGGAATTTCCACATTTTCTAAAAGAAAAGTTCTCAGGTGCCCAGATATGCAACTTTTTAATTGGTAATATACTTTATTTATGAAATAATTTAAATCAAATGAACATTTCATGTTAAATGAAGCTTACTATAATATGTGAGTGAAAACTACGTAGAAATTTGTAAAGTCGTTTCTAATATTAGCGGGCACAAACGGAGAGACATACAACAATAAAAGTTTTTCTCATATATCTTCCATGTACCGACAGCAATCTGTTACAATTTTATTATTTGTATAATTGTATCTATCTATCTATCTATATACATCTATTATACAAATAATTGTATAGATAGATAGATAAGTCGTTTATTTCGCATTAACAACTAATATACAGAGTATTTGAAACTAACCTTATGTTAAAAATAAAAAAATGCTCTTGAAAATAAATACAAAATGTACTAAAACAAAACAATGGACGTGTTGTAATAGGGAGACGGTTTTGACCAGGATTCAGGATGGGAAAGTTGCGAAAATAGATATTTATTATGATAACTTACTTAATTGCTAAAATAGCTAACAAAAAACATTGCTTTCGTGAAACATTAAGAACCTGGATCGACTGGTACTTTACCACTCTATTTTCCTATATATAATTTTCGACATGTTTGTACTTTACATATAATGTTATTCGTGAAAAGATCAGACAGACACAGATAAAAAATCCAGGGATACATAATTTATAAATAATAAATAAAAATATATGGAATAATCTTGCATTTCTGTAAAGTGGTGTGGTTCCTCGACTCGATTACAAATGAATGAAAATGAATTACAAATGCATATATATCTTAGTCCATAACAATACACCTATATACAACAGGGTTTCATAAACTACAGCGACCACTTTATAGTTGATCTGTATGCACATTTCCCAATCTTCTCACTTAGAAAAGTGTAGCATAAAAACATTTTCACGACTTGATAACTTTTCTTATTCATATCATTGCCAAAGTGTCCAGAAAGGCGAGACGCCATTGGATAAAATAAAAATAACTCGTTTTATTGAAGAGGTTTACAAGGTCTAACAAAATCTTAAGACACCGAATAAACCTAACATTTTATTACTCGCCTTACAGTTGTGACTAATACCCTGGAAACATTGTTATCCCTCTTTTAATCCACCGGTTCTATTATCAACGCTTAAATATTTTTGAATATGAGAACCTAAAACTTATGCAGGCCGCATGTGGAGGAGTCGCTGTTGCTCATGGATATCATATCAGCATACGCTCAACGTGACTGAAGTTCTACCTGAGGTCGTACGCAGATGCGTTGCCACTATTAAGTACAGAGAAAGTCGCCTAAATGTAACCGGCAACCAACCAACTCTCCAACCGAAATTACATGCTCTCAACGACATAATTATACTGGTACATTTTTACTCAGTAGTTAACCGTGTTGGTCCCACAATTCTTATGTCAGCTTAATTTACGTTTAATACTCCTACGTACCTTATACCTCGATTTACGCTAACCCGACTTTACGCGAACCCGGAGTTACGCGAATCGCCAAAGAGCGTGAAGAAATTGAGTCTTTATACCTAGTTTAATCAAAATATTGTATAGCATTTGAGAATAGACGGACGGCGTCAGTCGGTTAAATATAATTAATATTTATTAATTTCAACTAAAAATAATTTGTATTTTTATATAAGGGATTTATTTAAGTATGGTATTCAATATCTCACCCAATTTACAAAAAAACGTTACTTATAATGCACCTAAACTTTCCTCAGGAACCACCGTAACTGTTGTTGAAAACTGTGAGAAAATCCATCCAGTACTTTTTGAGTTTATCGCGGACTCACAGACAGATGCGACAGGAGACCTTGTTTAATAATATTTAGATATAACTGCATAGTTCACTCGCATCCAGTGGACAATTTACCTTAAAATCCAGTACATGCCAAGAATATCACATGCCAGATAAATCAGAGTGACAAGCGCCAAATAATTTCGCAAAAACACTTTATTAGTACTATAAAGTAACGCGCCAACATTTTTAACCAATTCTCTCGTTCAAAACAAAACATCCTTTGAGCTACCCAATGATGCATTTACGCAAGAGGCAATATTTTCTGGTGATTTGACATTTTTATGACATCAAAGACGGTATTGATTCAATGATCGGTAATATTATTCGTTAGTAAGTTCAAAGGGATAAAAATGTTTTTATGGTAAATATTTACACGTATTGTGATACCTACTTGTAATTACGAAATATGTGTATTTTCCGAGTTAATAATTTCTGTTAAGATGTAAGTTAGTCATCCAAGCTCACTTTATATATGGAGAAGAACAGTAAATGAACATGCCGGCCACTTCATCTTAAATAGTCTTAACTACTACCGGTGAAGTAACGGCGCCGATACTTCCTTAATCCGACTATAAGTAATTCTACCAACTATCGATATATTACATTTATTTCAAAATTTTCAAATAATTGGACCCACATTAGATCGATGTAGCAGCATGTGTCACTAGCAAGTGACAGAAAGGCTGGTTCATATCTCACATAAGGATCATCAATTGCTATTCAGTGCAAGGATGCGTTCAACTAATTTTCATTTAACTACATTTGTAGAAAAGAAATACTCTCGAATGAAAAAATGTATACACTTCAAGTATAAACATTGCCCTCCATAACAAACAGCCTGAAAACTATAAACATTTGGATAATTAATACGTTATTTTAGAAACAATCGCTATAAATTTAACCGCAGTTAGCTAGAATAGCAGTTTTACTACTGCGTTGAGATCGTCGGCCGGCAGTGACTGATGCGACCGCACGGTAAGTTACCGCAAAGTTTGACAAACATTTGCCGTACGCCATCCACTACAACGTCATATAACTTACTATTATTTTTTCTCAAACTATTCTGTTTTAAATAATAGTGTAATAGGTATATAATAGTAGGCATTATGGGGAATTAATAATTATGCGGTGAAGATTCTTAGGGGAAGTATTTTTTATATTGAGTAAATAGCCGTACTGCCGACCATCTGATGTTAAATGAATTCTGCAGCCCATGTATATCTATGTCCAACATCACACAAGACTTATTCCCTGCCTGATTTAGTGCATAGAAACGTTGACTCCTGAAGACTAAGATGGTAGCCTCGCTTGTGTTTTAAAGGTGGTAGAGCCGTTAGAGCTCGGCCGGGGCGGCACCACCGCCACCCTCATAACCCGCCGTAAAGCAACATGTTCTTCATGTATTATGTTTCGGTTGGAGAGGTGTGGTTGCCGGCTACACATATTGGAGGCGACCATCTTAATCCTCAAGAGTAGGAACGCATCCGCGTTCATCCTTTAATAGAACTTCTGTTCTATTTGAGATTGGACGTGGTTGTCCATGGGCTAGAATGACCACTTAACATTAGAGGCCTGTATGCCCGTTTCTTACTCTTTCATAATAAAAAAAAAATGTAATCTGCAATGACACCGTTCCAATCGATAAACAAATGATTCTTTAACAATGGATTACGAGGACGACAGTGGTACTTCTCCGGTCGTATGGAGTTTTACCATAATGGAAAAAAGTTTAGACAAAGAGAGAATTCTTGAGAGCTGAATAGCCGTAAACCAAATTTCTACGTTTTATAAATATTACAGAATATGAAAAGTTGGAAAGTAAAATGTACCATTGTGTATTTGGTATAATTATAACAAATGTTTGTAACACTTGCTACAGCAAAAAATAGTTCATAATATAATAGTAACACAAACATATTTAATTGGTTACCTAGTATTTCAACACGTGTCTTTAAGTTCTTGTTCAATTCTAGCTGTTAAAAGACAATAAAATGTCCATCATTTTGTGTTAACAAAAAAGAACCAGCACAAAAACGGATAAAACATTATCTAATCAATGATAATTATCAATTATCAAGTTTATATAATATAATCTGTTTCACTCATTAATTTTTAGTCAATTATTTTTACGTCCAACATTTGATCAAACATTTGTCCACGGTATGCGTCACCGCAATCAATTGTGTGCGCAAGCGCATAAATATCGTGCGCTAACCGCGTCTCTAATTAACCCTTAACAGTCGCGCACAAAACCGCGCGTAAATCTCGCAGAACAACGATCCGGTATTTAATTAAGCAGGTTTAATTGAATGCCGGATCGGATGGCCATTGTCGGCCGGCAATTAGTGGTATATTTAGGATCCATAATATTATTGTAATATGTAAAATAATAAAGTGAATGACAGGTTCAAAGATCAACGTAAATCTGAAACAGCTAAAAATGGAAACATTAATTTGGAGAGACGTTCTTTATATAGCGTAAGTTTTCAAGGAGGTAAAACTATACTTCGACCGGGGTGGTACCACCGCTGCCCTCATAATCCGCTGTAAATAATGACTTGTGTTTAGGTTGGAAAGTTGCGGTTTCTGGCTTAAGACTTAACCGAGGCGACATCTAATTCCTTTGGATTAGCAAAGCATTTATGCACGACGTCAAGCAGGACTTTAGTCTTGTTTAAGATTGGAAGATGAAAGAGTCCATTTAAGATACATCATACATTTAAGGTCCGTTTAAGATTCAGATACCCTGCATGTTCGTTTGCTACTTTATCAACATAAATGTGAGCTATCTTAGTGATAAGAATTTATGGGAATTCCATAAAAAGTAAAAAGAAAAAAGTTTAAAAAAAAAAAAGTAAAAAAAAGTTTTTTATTCAAACAAAGCCGCAGGAAACAACTACAATTTAATTTTCATCCTATTCGCGACGATATCAGTTTAAATAAAAATTAAGCCTATTTTAAAAATCATAGACAATTCTTAACAAAATAGATGTATAAAAAAATTGGAATATTTAATAGTCCCGTATTAAAATGACTAATGCATTGTTAAATTTATCATAATAGTGGGATTATAGAACGGGATATAGGAAGTTTTTATTAAAAGTCACGCAAAGAAGTGATATTTCATTCAAAAAGATTACGGGTTAAATCTGTCCGGGCGTTCGTATGATGGAGTGCGATACTGCGGGGTGTTTAAAATGACTTCTTGGGTCGATGGTCTAGTGTATATGTTTCCGAATTATGTAGTACAGTCCCATTAGGATCAGTAAAGGGACCCAGGTTTGGCAGCGAGTGCTTTTTTATAATTCTGTACCCAAAAAGTATTTTCTTTCTGTATCTATAGAGACCTCTGAACTAATCTACGATGTATGCCTACTGTTTGTTTGTCAGTCTGTTCGTCTGTTTATCTATTCGTCTTTTCGTGTGTTCGTCTGTTAGTCTGATCATCTGTTCTTCTGTTCGTCTGATCTTCTGTTCGTCTGTTTCTCTGTCAGTCTGCCACAAAGTTCTATTTCAATAATCATAATAGGCATTTATGGAGGGGAATCTTTTACAACACACAAACTTTTTACAACTGTTTTTACAGCATAAAAAAAATTAAAGGAGACGAGAAACAAAATTAAGTGTCGCCCGAACAGGGACTTGAACCCTGGACCCTTGGATTAAAAGTCCAATGCTCTACCGACTGAGCTACCCGACTTAACAACTTTGCATTGGAATTTATACATAATTAAAGAAGTGACTAACAAAGATACCAATGAACAGTCCAAACAGGTCAACCGAGAATCCCGACTATTTAGTTTCTTTATATAGAACTAGCGACCCTGCCCAGCTTTACTTGGGTAATAGAGTTTATATTTACTTACATTATTTTACTTTCATACATGGATTTAGTCATTACCTAGTTGCAAAAACTAACAATTAGAAACATCTATTTCGAACGACGACTAAAATACTATATTGATTTAACTATTTAATTTCTCGCCCAATTTACAAAACACTGAACTAATTAAGCATAAAAACCTTCCTCAGTAATCACTCTACCCGTTGTTGAAAACTGTGAAGAACTCCGTCCAGTACTTTTCGAGTTTATCACGAACAGACAGACAGATCTTGTTTTATAAAATTTAGAGATAAGTAAGAAGAAAGCAATTGTAAAGAATATCTATCTCCGAGCGAGTAAAACTTCGTTTAAAAACCAGAGTATTATTAAAATCCAAAATTTTTAAATTGTCCATATTTCGAACCAGATGCATAGATGAAGGTGAAACTCACCGTGACCACGACCCATACAACTCAATAGCCCAAATAGCCCAAAAAAGCACATGGAACCAAATTTTCACCCAACAGTTAATTACTAAGTTACAAATTATAAATATTAATCCTATGTGTGATCGACGCCGCCGGTGACAAGAGTGCTGGTTCATATCACGCGCAGAAAATTGCGAATGCTATGTAACGCGGCAATTCGGCTAGGGTTCTTGGAACCAAGCTACATGGACAAGGAGTCCCTTTAGATTGTTTAGGTTAGGCTTTTATTATAATTTTAACATTTTCAATAGATCATTTTCAAAAAAACATTAGCATGTAGTAATAAATTATCAAATTCGTAAATCTTTATTTTAAAATGTGCCAATTTACTCTCTCTTTATAGTAAATCTCAAAATCCATATCAGTTATTTAGCCCGCCTCACCTAACTACCTCAGTCAGGGATTCGCAACCTAATGTGCGAGCACATTAATCATCCAGTTTTGAACATCTGACTTTGTACACGGAAGGGAGTAAGAAAACACTTCCCTTGTACTGTTAGGGAAGTGTTTACGTACCTTGCTTAATGGGATGCATACTAAAATTGACTGATAAATCTATTTTTTATGTGAGAAGAGTAGGTAAAGAGCATGCAAACCACCTGATGTTAAGTAGTCGCGGCCCGTAGACGTCCACGTACAACCACAAACACAACCGAAATCCTATCTGAACTCGAACGTAGATAAGTTGCTACTCCTGAGGACTAAAATAGTCGCCTCGCTTCAAAGTGTAGCCGACAACCGCATCTCTGCAACCCAAACACAAGTAATGCTTTATGACGGATTATGGGGGCGGCTAATATAGTTGTCCCACCTTTCATAAGACTATGAAATGGAATTAGCAAACGAACTTGCAATCCACATTAAACTTTAAATTATATATTCAAAGTAGATTTTTATAGAACTCTTTTTGAGGTTGAGTTTGAGGTTGTATGTGGATATCTAAAGGCGGTAGCGACCAATTAAATAGATTGCATGACCATTCGCTATTCATATAACAAAAAAATTAAAATTGTTACAAATTTATTTTAAACAAACAATCGACATATTTCCATAATTTCACTAGAGGTGAAATTATGTAAATAGAAAGAGAGAGAGCACGATAAAGGGCTATAGATCGATCGGGGAAGTACCACCATCACCCTCTTAATCCGCCATCAAGCAAATCGTGTTTTTAATGCAGGGTTGCTGTTTCCAGCTACACTTACAAGCGAAGCGATCATTTTAGTCCTTAGAAGTAACAGTGCATCCACGTAAGACTAAATGAGTTGGCCTACATGCTCATTTACTATTCTTGTTACATAAAAACACAGCCAAGTTAATTACAGCATTTTGTGACACTTTCGAAATAAATGAAAACACTATATTATTAAACATATAATTAAATATACTTTTGTATAAAAGCCCACCATTACAAAAGATTTCTCAGTACACTTGTCACATACAATCACAAAATGAACATAATGAGTTTACTACACACTCTTTATACTATGAACAATCGTATGTGTTAAGTAAAGAATGTATTGAAAGTAGTAACACTTTGTTTTCAATACTTATTCATATATTTTTATCTTTTCTGTTGTTTTATTGTTGAACAAAAAGTTGGTAACAGACTACTCATTAAAAAACCACAATATAATATACGAATTAATAAGATTGTCGCACTATAAGCGGGTGAATATAAACTATAAAAAGAAATCATTGCTTGTCCAACGCACGATTACTGTAAAACTAATTTGGGTAGGAACACTTATATGTAATGAAAAGAAAATGTTTCGAAATTCCATTTTTTTACATACTTAGAATATAATAATTAAATTATAAATAATGATGTCTATTTTTGACGTTTTCCACGAATAACATATTAAATTAATTTCTCTTCTTTTTGTACTATGTTGCTTTGTTTTTTATACGCGCTTATATATTTATATGTAAATATAAAGTGTATATCTTACCCCTCAAGTGGAGAAACGCATATGTAATCGATTCTTTGTGATTCTGCTGATAAGACTTTATTTTATATAAAGTTCCCCCCGCCGTCATAATCCGCCGTAATTAAAGCATTACTTATGTTTCGGTTGGAGAGGGACGATTGCCGGCTAAACTTTGAAGCGAGGCGATCATCTTATTCCTCAGGAGTAGCAGCGTATCCACGTTCGAGCTCAGATAGGATTTCAGTCGTATGTGGTTGTACGTGGATGTCTGTGGGCTGCGACTACTTAATATCTGGTGGCTTGCGTGCTCGTTTTCTTCTCTTCTCACATAAAAAAATAGTTATAGATGTCAATTGGTGGTAATAGCCAGTTACCTCCAAATGAATTGTAGTCATATTTACTATTTTAATTTAATAAAAGATGTACAATTAAAAACTCCGTCCTATTTATCTTTATAACCGTGTACATCTACATTCATGAGGTATAACTTTATATTCATCATATTTAAAATAACATGACTATTAAATGAAAATTGTATGTATCAAAATTATCTAACATTTTGAAGCGTTTTTAAAAATAATTAAATTTTACAACTAGAATTAACCTTCGAACTATCTTTCGTGCACATTTACTTTATCATGCAGTATCTTAAACAGACAGACGTAAGACACTTGCCTCATCCATCGAGTTCGAAAACAACGGTCGAAAACTCGCTCATTAATTTATCTTTTTCAAGACGCATTGTGTACGGTGTCCCATTGAGGAACATCGCATAATTACGACACGACAGTGTGGTTGACATCAACTCCAGTGTTTAAGAGAGCGTAAAGGGTATACAACGCCTACAATACCTTTGAACCGACTTTGTCTCACTCTGCAATTATCACACCCCTTATATATCTCCGCAACGTTAACCAATCGCACCGAAAACGATTTCACGCCTTAATTTCTCAAATTAAAGACCAAATTTGATTGTGCCGACAGCAAGTGTATGTTTGCAAATAATATATAGCGTTAAGAAAAGTACCACATAAGGCAGGCGAGAAGTTCCTAGATAATAAGAATAGTAGTGGTATTCATAACGTGAAGTGTTCCGGATGACTGTATGTATTAATTAGAAGCGTCAGATTTGAAGGCGAAATTTAATCAATAGCGTAAGAACCCAATTAGGAAGTTCCTTTTTGGATCTAAATGGCTTGATTTTGTTTTGTGTTTAACTTTATTAGTAATTGCTGAAGTAAAAATGACTTGCCTTGTTCTATTACAATTTAGAAGTTATCTGTTGGTTTCTGAACGCTCACAAGCGTTCTGTGACACGAGAGGTGACTGTCTTAGTACTCAGAAGGAAAGCATCTGTAATCGACACTACTTAAGGATCCAGTACTAAATGGAGGCTGTTACAGTTGTGCACGGACGGTAGTGACCACTTTCCACCATGTGGTCTACATATTCGTTTGCTACATCAAGCTTTTAAAAAATATCAATAACAAAGACAGGCGAGGACGAGTGACAGAAATGCGTGCAGTAAATTCTAATAACCCTAAGTAATTATTCAAATTAACAACAACGCATCCGGGATTTGAACCCCGAACCTCCCTGTAAGAAGCCGGAATCTTACCACTAGGCTAGGCAATCACTGATGTCCTCCTAAGGTGTTTAAGAGGAGTCTCCCAGGATGGGGACTGGTAAAAGTAAGTGCTTAAGTTGTTCCGAAAAGGGATCCCGAGGAGGACAATGGAGTGAGCGCTCCAGCAGTAACTTAAATGGAGTAACTTAAGTATAAAAGTAATCTAATTAAGAAAGCTGTGCTCAATTGAAGCGTCGTCTAAGGAACGTCTTCGTTTCCAGATCCTGAACTCCTCTAAACAGAAAAAGGCCACCGTAGGGTTTTTGAAGGTGGAAAAGTCACATAACCTGGAATCTCTCCAACACTACCGGAAAAATTGCAATATTTTTCGTCATGACACAAATAAACAATAGTTAAAAAAAAACAAAAACCACGCTATATAAAAGCGTGTTTTTTTTTTAATATTTTTTTTCATTATTTTTCATATTATTGCCTTGTCATCGGTCCTTGATACGTTTGCATTTCAAATTAATCAGACTTCTGGAAATTGGTGAAAATTATACTCAAAGATTCCATTACATATAAACATACATACAACCTAAGCTAATAAAATCGTGTTAAAAAAGCGATCACTGATTGATTTTAAAGTAACATAAACGCAGCTACAAAATTTAGTTGCGATTACGAGCCATACAGCTTGTTCATGATATCGACAATTAAAAATCGTTACATAGTAAAACGTATAATAATTGAACTCAATATCAATAACATCAAATTACAAAACATACTCTATACGTACATCATAAATTAGAATACAGTTGCTAGTATGAGCAGAGACATAAAAAACACCACAAAACCAATTCTCTTTACTCTAAAAGCATTTGGAACAAACTTGTAGTAAAATATTACGTCCTCATAAACCCTGTACAATACGGTACACCACTCGCTTCGATTATCTCCGGTATTTGTCTGTACTTTATAGCGGTACCTCGCAATTTTATGGCTTTTCGATATTATTTCGCGTATTTTTTCTGCTACGGACTACCGTGACGCGGTATTGCTATGAAAGTTTAATATGGATACGCTTTTTATTGTAAAATGAAATACATTATCAGAACAACATTTTTCGTTCTAAAAAAAATAATTAATTAAAATTCATCCACATGCAACTCTTCTCTTCAAGAACTAAATAAGGAAAGGTATTGGTTGGTAAGGATGTAAATGAACTTTTTTACATAAAGCACAAGATAATTGAATTGGATACAAATTTTAAACACAAAATTAAAAAAAAAAAACTACAACTACTACAATTTATAAATTGTAAAATTGTAGATTATTTATAGTACAAGTACATTCATTGGGTTATTTAAGAATATCAAAGTTCCTCACTGTTTAGGTATCACTAGCCATGTTATGCTCTATATAAATAATCATATACCTAATTTCAACTATGCTCTATGCACCTTACATATATAAAATAAAAATAAAAATTCTTTATTCATTTTAAAACAAGTTCTTAACAATAGTGGCAGGGCCCCTGTGCGAGGTTGTAGACCTGTGTTACTGGGTGAACACACAGACAATGAAAGTGATAAAACAAATGTAATAAGTGATAAAATAAATAAAAGATCTCTAATTAATATTATGTATTAGGTGTATGTGCGTGAGTATTTGCAAGTGTATGTGTGTGAAATAATATATGTATATACCTTAGATCCAATAGACATTATCTTGCACATTCACTCATAATTAATCTCGGGCTCAACACGATTACAAACTAAAACAAAACTATAACCTTTAAAAAACGTTTACAGAATGAAATATCATAAGGGCATGTCCCTGTTTCCAAACGTACCCTCACGCTGTCCTCTACAATACCACTTCAGCCTATCGGGCATTTGAAAAAAAAATGTTAAAATCACCCCAGCTCCCGGTCGTAAACTAGCCGGCCGCGTCCGGCCCAATTAAATATGAATGTACTGCCTCACTCTCATTAATACGTGAAATTTTTACTCCGATAAACCCTCTTTTTTGTTTATGTTTACTGTGCTTTTGTAGCTGGATAGGTCAGTGCGGTCTGTGAATTATTTATAAGTTTCGAGTGGATTCTGACACTGTTTTTGGATGACAAATGTTAGCTTGCAAGTATAATTCCCGCCATATAAACGTCATAAGATACGTCGTTTTATCTAACTGAAGCAAAGAGATGTAGTGCATCTGATGGTAAGTGATCACTGTAGAACTGTACTGAACACTGTAGAAGTGAACACATCTGCAAAGAATTCCACATAGGAACTAGATTAGCAAACGAGCATGCAGGCCACCTGATATTAAATAATCGCTATAACTCGTGGCCATCCCTCAAACAGAACTGAAGTCTTATCTGATGTATATAAACGCTTCGAGGAATCTTGAAACCTGAGGTATTGGCATCGCTTGTGAGTGTATCCGCCAAACGCACCTCTCCAACCAAAACACAAGAGTTACTGCACGACGGATGATCAGGGTGGTGATGATACCTCCCCGCTTGAAATATAACTGTATCAAAATTAAACCTATAGAATGAGCAGTATTGCAAATCACAATAGTTTTTATTGATAGTACCAAACTGTCTCCAGCAACAACATTTTACTGAGCGATCGTTTCAAACTCATTACGAAAATCCTCATAAATAATACGTAATCCTAACACTATAGCACTAAGCGATCGACGACATAAAGTGCCATCTCTATTTCTATAAAACTCACCTTTGTCTACGCTTTATCTTATTTCTACATACATTACTGATTATCAATTTCAAACTCTAACAGTTGTCTTAGAAAAACAGTAATGGAAAGGAAACAATTGCGATGTAAAAAGATTGAGATAGTTTTGGGTAGTGATGCTGACAAAAGCTCTAAAGATTTAATCCCTATATTGTTAACAGGAATCCAATTTAAAATTCCATACAAGTCTCTGACTAAGCTTGATTGATTGTACCTTAAAAGTAACACCCTACAGAGTATTCTATGAGTTTTAAATTGTCTTGTTAGATATTTATAAAGCTGCCAAGCGTGTATCAGACCACGCATAGTAAGAATTCCGTAATCAGAGTGAAATAATCGAAAATATCGCATATCTCTAAAACTACATACAATCTTTTGCCGTTTAAGAAAAACGATCGACAAAGTTAAGCAACGTCAAGCGCGGTCAAGAATTGGATCGGTGACCAGGAGCGGTCAAACATTATTCGCGCTTGGACATCAAAAATACGCACGTAGATTAATTTCAGATATTGCCAATTGATGACAGTTGCTAAATCTTTTTGGAAACTATATGAGTTATTTATAAATATCCAACAGATTGGATGGTCAATAATACCAATTTAAACCAATTTGCATTAGAATAGCGTGGTGTATAGGTACTTTAGGTCTTATCCAAGTGTAAGGAGATATCTTGTTCAGGACTGAGGCGGAAAGTAAGAATTGGTGCAAAAGAAGTTACGTGTATCAAGCCGATACACGTAACTTCTTTTGCACCAATTCTTACTTTCCGCCAACATGGTTTCCTCAGCTCTCAACGGTAAGAAGACATATTAAAGAACGTATAGTTCTTGTAAAAATCGTAATTTCTTAGAATTATAATAACTTTTTACTAAATGAAAATATGCTATTGTATATTAATAATCAAATGCGTAAAAGCAAAGTAAATTAAATAAAAAGAATATTTTAATTTTCTCACAGTTTTCAACAACAGGTAGAGAGATTCCTGAGTAAAGTTTTGGTGCATAATAAATTAAGATTCTTTTTCGAAAATTGGCCA
>DWON01000409.1:0-34195 GCA_018251015.1 Phocides pigmalion okeechobee | reverse complement strand
AATTGTTCTACACTAGAAATGAATGTGCCAGTGGTACCTCCCCCATCGAACTGTGAACAACCTTGCACGATAGAAACTGTTGTGGCAGTGTGTACTACATATACATACATGCATACTTAACATTACTGTCTAGTAGTTTGAAGGAGTCAGATACTTTTTGGAGGACTTCCACCATAAAGATTTAAAAAATTTCTGATATATATATATATATCAGAAATTGTAAACATCATAATTTAAATACAAGAAAATATAGACTATGTAAGGTAGCCAAATCCTACTTGGAAAACTGTATTCGCTACTACAACAAGATACCAGAACATGTCACAAATCTATAAGAATAGAAATTTTAATTGGTAATTACAGAAACGCCGTATAAAAAGGCGTATTACAAAATTAATGATTACTTAAATGATAAACTCATATGACTGAAACGACTCCAGCTCGACTTGCTACATTAATTTAAGTAATTATTTATAAATGACATTTTCAAAGATGGTACAGAAGTGTGTGTTTGGAATTTCTTTCGCCGCCTCTTCTCAAAAACGAAACACCTTACGAGTCGGTAGTATTTTATTGACATTCAATAACAGTTATGTAAAGTATCTACTTTGAATAAAAATATTTTGATTTCGATTTTGATTGATTAGTGGCCAGGCCAATTTTAAACAGACCAATAATCTTGCCTGACATCATGTTGTTTTTATGTTTGGCGTTATAATAACGTGGTAATATTTCTCGGAGAAACTGTTATTCTATCACCTTTAAAATAATAGTAATTAGTGCATGTATACATCGTGTCTCAATCAAATAAAAGGGAATTATACTCGACTTGCATGGGAACTTGGAAACGTTGGGAACCAATCGCAGGCCGATATGGGTCAGTAGGTTTTGAACGGTTTAAACGCTTTGTTTTTACATAATTATTCGATCTCGTTAAATTACCCTAATAAGCGGATAAAATTACTTGATTATTATTTTATTTTGATTGCTTGCTTTCGATACCTATTTGAAATATTAAGTAATGTGTTGTTTTTATTAATCACTGCATACATTTCTTACATCACCTACTTTTGTATTCTCTCTATTCGTTTGTTGTTTGGCTCCCTCTGGTTATTATCATTGAAGAATGTTTGGGTTAAGCCCAGAATTAACTGAACTAATTTTGACAAAACTTTTACACGAAGATAGATCAATGATACTCTTTATGTCTGAGTTTCTTACGAGAGCAAACAGAGCTGTGAGCAGAAGATGCTACACGTAAAACTGTACAGCTAGTAGTACACAATATCATATTTGATAGAGGTAAAAGTAAATTAAGAATGTACGTTTTATTATTTTAGCAAAATAAAACAATGGTATAAATTAATCACTTTTATTCATTACAGGCGAGTGTTATGATAGTAACAATAGGTTAATGTGCAGTGTTGGTTTAAGTTGAAGCGCTTGGATGTGTGTGGCATTTCGTGCCAGCGAAGTGCCACTCCCAGTCTAAAATATTTGTGTGGATCTCGAAGTAGGTCAAATATTCACATAGGCTCCGATCCTTGTGTTACTTATGCCGCTATTACTCTACGGCCCATCTATTTTTATACACCTAAATCTATAAAAATAGATGTCAGGTATAACGTCTGCACTAACGCTTATGAAAGTAGTTGGAGGTAGTGCATTTTGTTCACGTTTGGTGGTAGAGTTTTTTAAAAAACACGTGGCATACATTTGAACTTCTTAGCTTGAAGTATGGTTTCGGGAATGCTCGAGCTACGAAGCACATTTTTCACCAAGTATCCATGTGTGTAAATGAGGCTTTAGTGTCTGGCTTTTCCGAGTGGCAGACGAGAGGTGTCGCGCTTGCGCGGGCGGGCGCGGGAGGGCGCTAGCGTCGCCGTCGCGGCAGTGCCGTGCGCGTCTCTGTGCTCTCACTACCTGTATTCCGTTAACTTACACTTGACGCATTGACCGCAAGCGATCTTTACAAAATACACCGCGCGGCCATGCTTCCAACTAACATTCGTTCGACTTCAGTGTTTCGTTAATTGTTTAAGTGATGATTCTGACATAAATGTTTCGTTTGGACTCGAGCGCGGTGGTAAACAACCGGTCCAGATAGGGAAGCTGCGTCTGCCTCGAGCCCGGTTACAGTGGAATGCGGCAATTTTAACTACTGCGGACTTCGGGACCCATTTATGAATTGGGATTGACCGTTTTCTTCACGTTAAATAAGGTAAGTATTTCTATTTTGATATAAATGTTGTATTTAAATAACTTTTCTAGGCTATAAACGGTCGTATCAACCTAAAGACTAAGTACAGTTAAACGTTTGAGTCGAATAACCACTTGCATATATAAGGAATTTCAAATATTAATTTACAACAATATATAAATATTGGCCCTTATTGTATAAACGAATTATTCATTCCATTTGATTTTTCGGCAAACATACATAGGTAAAAGTGAAGGAGTAATTTATTTCTCGCTTAATACTTACGCTAATTAAATTACGTCTAGATGGTAATCGCTGTAGTTACGTTATTTATATCACATCAAAGCCTCAACTGAACTTCACGCAAGCCTTCATACATAATCGATCCAAATTTATTCGTGCTCCGTACGCTCTACCTCGTTTGAAGTTAAATAATACCTACATTGTTTATTTACATTGAAATTACCGGAGTATAAATATCTTTTCAGTGTATGCTTGATACGATAAATAATGTAAATGTCTTATTTAATGGCTAATATTATCACTTATGTAGCCGATATAATTATTGTACGGTTACTTATTCATCTTGCGTAAATACTTATGTCTAATAAGTCCTTTTATTTCTTGAATAATTATTTTTTATAATTGATTAGTCTTAAGGATATATTATCTTATTGTTCTTCTTAACAAAATTTATAGATAAATTTCAGCGAAGAACCCGATCATAAAATTGAGTAAAAACGTTTTCTATGCTTAAAGCATTCGTCTAGAATTCCATGTATTATGGGTTCTATGAACACACATTAGACATAAGACATTTGAAATAAAAAATCATTGAACTCGGAACCATCTATATGGCGTACCGGTGCTGCTCACTATGCTACGCAAATCGTCTTAACGTAACGTGGATTCTTCTTCGACAACCCGTATCGGAATCGATAGAGTCAAAATACCGGCGATGTCTTTACACAATATAATGTGTACATAACTGCTCAACTAGTTACGGTACAGCCTCCACTTACACTAAAGAATTCGTTTCGTGTCGTATTGAGGTCATACATTGTTACCTTATCTGTATTAATTACGAGCAAAATCGTCTTCTAAAAATCTTATTGTTATAATTATATAAGTCAGTATGTTTCACGTCACTTAATTTATTACGTTCATTACTTATGTAGGTCTAGTATAAAGATAAAGGTAATAATGAAATGAATATATGTATCGTTATATTTTTACATTTCAAAATTCTACATTTAGATTTTATTTATAAGAAGAGTAGGTAGAAAATGATCGGCTATCGCCTTCAGTCCTTGGACATCCGTATCTAAACAGAATCGAAGCCTTGTCTAAGGTGTGTTGCTGCTTCTGAGAGCTAAGACATTTGCCTGAAATATATTTTTACATGTACCTTTCCACTGAATCGTAAGAAATGCTTCACGTTTGAAATGGATGTGGCGGCAGTAACTCCCCGGTCGAGCCACTTAGTTTTTAACAACTTGAAATATTGCGTGACGAAAACCGACCACATTTTTTATGTGAGAAGAGTAGCAAACAAGCATGCAAACCACCTGATGTTAAGTAGTATTCGCCAATGGACATCCACGTACAACCACAAACACTATTGAAATCCTATATGAGCTCTGGAGTAGCAACGTCCATACGTTGCTACTGTAACATTTAACAGAACGTAGAATATGTGCTTATTTCTAGTTGTATGAGAATTACTTTACAAAAAGAGCTTATTTTAGATGTAATATTTTCCACTCGAATCAACTGAAAGGATTGCAAAGACTGCGAACTGGAATGATCAAACTTTACGCTTTTTTTTATTGTGAAAGAGTAAGAAACGGGCATGCAGGCCACCTGATGTTAAGTGGTCACTGCAGCCCATGGACAACCACGTCCAATCTCAAATAGAACAGAAGTTCTATTTAAGTATGGACGCGGATGCGTTCCTACTCTTGAGGACTAAGATGGTAGCCTACAATAATGTGTATCCGGCAACCATACCTCCCGAACCGAAACACAATACATGAAGAACATATTGCTTTACGGCGGGTTATGAGGGTGGCGGTGGTGCCGCCCGGGCGAGCTCTAACGGCTCTACAACCTTTAAAAAACCTACTACTACTTACTACTCTACTTTTATAAACCTGGCATATACACATCACACGTAGTACACGCACATAAAATAATAATAAAAAACAAATATATGTTCAACAAGCTCAAAATCTGCAGTTGAAAAATACCTGTGACAATTCATTGTAAAAATTATGACCGTCGGAGTCAAGTGATGTTATCGTATATCAAACAAAACTTTTTACTGACACGACTTCTCTTATTGATCAAATACCCGACTCCTTAAGCATTTTTGCACGATGCAAGTCTTTGTGGATTTAATACAACGTGACTCGGTTATATACGAGAACCTGTTCTATAACTGAATTGTTTGTAATCATATTATATACACACAAATCTAGATATCCAAAGTAGCGTGGGAACTTTTTATACATTCCGTGTGCACCTGTGATTTCAAAATATCTGACATTTTCTAAGCTATGCTATGCTAATTTTTATGATAACAAAATATAATTCATAGACTTACTTGTTATAAATCATCCGAGATTCTAGTTATCAAAAATATTTTGCACTACGTCATATCGCGAAATTTGGCACAAATGTTTAGAGGTCCTTAGGTTATAATTGAGGAGATTTTAAACATCTGGAACAGGGCTAATACACTTTTAATGCGACATTGCTATTCTCTCTCTCCTCATAACAGGACCAGCATATATCGTACTCCACTACGTTGTTTTCTTCCACCTTGGTGGAAATAAGGTTTAGTGGCCAAACTGTTTGTCGGATGTTTTCAAGGATAGTGCCTTCGACACGGCTTAACGACTGCCATCTGTCGATAACAGCCGTCGCCGATTGGTTAAAGCGATCCTTTAAATCACGATATAGAACTTACTCAGTCATAATTCTGAATAGAAGGGCATTTGTATAAAGAATCATAATTAACTTTTCTTGTGGTGCCTCTTCGACTCGTGGTAGTCGGCCCTGAACTTCTTAGTCAACTGATTTTAATAATATTTTATTATTATATAATTTAGTAATTTTCATTTGTTTAGTTCAGGTTCGCTGACCTCACGAAAATTTCCTTTAACGGTGTTAATTAGAGAGTTAAATCGGAGCAAAAACGAGTGCAATTACGGAGGTGATTAAAAAACGAGTCGCAATTAGGTTACAGTACATACTTATAATAATAGCTTCATAATTTGAAGGCGCAGAACTAGAAAATAGCCTCTTAAGCTATAATTTTATGAATGATTTTATTAAGTGAAAGAAGGAAACGAACATGCAATCCATATCATGAAAAGTAACTATCTCTCATGGACATCTGTGACCATCTTCCTCTTGAATACAAGTCCCACTTGCAGTTGATCACAAATGCTTTGCTATTCCTGAAGGATAATATGGCAGCCTCATAAAGTAAGCTATAGACACAAATGGAAATCTGTTAAATAACCTGCGACCCGGCTCAACTTGGCTGGGTTAATAGAGTTTATATTTATTTGCGTTATTTTTCTTTGATACTCCTTGTATGAATCTAGTCATTACCTAGTTGCAGAAATTAACAATTAGAAACATCTATTTCGAACGACGACTGAATTACTATATTAAATTTAACTATTTCATTTCTCGCCCAATTTACAAAAAAAAACTTATTATGCACCAAAGCTTCCTCAGGAATCACTTTACCTTTTGTTGAAAACTGTGAGAAAAGTCATCCAGTAATTTTTGAGTTTATCGCGAACAGACAGACAGACGCGATGGGGGTCTTTGTTTTATAATATTTAGAGATAGTATATACATGCGAAGGCTTTTTTAAAACTGCAAACCATAAATTATACGTATATATCATTTCAGATACTTCATTTTACCACTAAACAGGTTAAACAAAGCTGCTGTTCTGGTCACCTTATTACTCTAAACACAACAACCTGGGTTATAAGCTAAAAGAAAGGACTATACAAATTTATTAACGTGTAGCCAATCACTTCTTTAAGCATATGCCATCGTATACATGTGACTATTTCTACCTTTATTTATTTTTCTAACGGTTTTAACGGCATAGGGATATGACGGCATAACATATTATAATATATTTTGACGTCAAACCGCATGAGTCGGTCTCAACCAACATGCATAAATAGATGTTGCATATTAAAAGAAAGAAAAATATGGTGTATGGTATTACTTACTTTTCTATGCTATTAAGATATTTGAATACTACAAAAGCATGTTGTACCTACCAATCACACGAAGATGGATTAAGTAAGATATATCACTTTCTTTTCTGACTAACGACTTCGGTGAGATCTATTCGTTGCTCTACATTTCCCACGGCAACGGACTCCTGCGAACTATAGCACCAAGAAACCATTGTTATTTTTTTATTCATCTTTTTATGACCGTTGCAACATTGGCTTTTTCAATAAATGTGCTTTCTATTATTTACGCGTGACTATAATTTAACTCCTGGAGTGTTATACAACGACCTTTTTAGTTAGAAAATTGAAGCAGCAAACAAGCATTTTATCTAACTGATGTTAATTGATTACTACCATCCAAAAGCATTTGCAACAAACTCTTCATAGAACAGGAGTCTAACTTGAAATTGATAAGTCTTCTCAGGAGCTAAAATAGTTGATTCATATGTAAGTGAGCCAGCAACCACACCTATCGACCAAAACCCAAGGATTACTTCACTACAATTGGGGCGGGAGACGTAACTTCTTGATCGAATTATACAAGTCCTACTTTGAAACTTTTTGACTTTACTAATACAATGATCAAACTGCCGGCTTATAGCGCAGACGGTCACGAGATCGATTTATCATTAATTTGTATAATGTTGTATATTATATTTATAATAATAAATTTTAATACGAAATGTAAAACCAGGCGAGCAATTTTCCTAGCTTACGTTATGTTTTAGCCGTGAAAGAATACGTTACTTGTAATTTGCAATATGGCATATACGTAATCTGCTTGCACGTGCCAGCTTTTGACGTGTTTATAACATATGTTAAATGTAAGTAGATTGCATAAGATTTGATTTTTTGTTATATATTCGTTTGGGTTGGATAAAAGGTTACAGATTTCAAGTTCGATCCATACCACAAAATAAATTACATGCAATATAACATGTATTTGGAAGTGATCTTGTCTTCAAAATAATATGCTATATTTAGCATATGAGCTACTTTGATATATTTATGGCACGAATATTGTACTTATTATGAGCCTGGGCATTTATAAATTTACGTGTCATGTCTGTGCGACCGTAGCGGCGCAATTACGCAACTGAACCAAAATTGACTGTTTTCAACTTCAGTCTATTCGTGTGTATTTATGTTTCTAGTCTCGTTGAAGTTATGTACTCCGAACTATATTGTTTTGAATATTACATTAAAATATCAGAGGCTAAAGAAATAAAATGAAAATAAAATAAAGAATAATGTAGAAAATGTTTTATGTGACTTACGTAAAATAGTTGCATGATAAATATAGAGAAAAGTACAAAAGCAGAGATTCCATTCTGCGTGGATGTTATTGTTCAATCACCCTCTCAGTTTAAATAACATTGACAGTTTTTAGGTTGATTAAAATGGATTCTCCATAATAAAATCTAAGGCATAAAGTTGTTGTCCACTTTGGAAATATCGGTGCGGTGGGTTTTAAAGGTAGGTATGTTTATTATCCATCGATGATTGGAATTATAGCGTAGAAACAAGCGTGCGTTGTTTAGTGATCAATCTGTAGACCTTTAATACTAGATTAACAACCTTTAATAGCTACTACGTTAACCTATGCCTGAAATAACATTTACGTTTGCAGATTGGATATCCATTTATTTAGATAACACGAATGGCGTAGGAAGCACATTATATTTTAGGTTCCGTTAGGACAGACTAACTAAAAAAGTTTTTTCAGATAAATTCTTAGTTCCTTGTCCGCCATTGCTCTAGATACTGCTTCGGTTACGACGCCTGCCTTGAAGCAGCAAAATGGCGCTAATGTTCAATAAGACAAATTCACTTTTTTCGGACGTTAATTTAATTCTCAAATGTAGTAATAATGTAAGACAGTGACACTTATCATTAGATTTAATGGATGTTCCATCTAAAAATCTAAATCTATGGGTAAAACCTAAGCTCATTTTCTACCTTTTGTATTCATATTGATATTGATAATTATTTATATTATATAATAGATTGATATCGTATAAGTGTCTGGTAATTATAGTGATAACTTAATAACATTTTATGACATTAATATATGTTTTCGATAATGGCCATTCATTACAAACGAATACAAACAACTAAGTAACTGATAGAGAGTTGGTTATTATATCCGAAACGCGACCTGAATTTTAAATCATGGGTGAATTGCATAATGACATCGTTATTATTCATTGGGTGTAGTTTATTTGTGTTAAACACACACAGTGTTCTATAATATGAATTGTTAATTTAAGGATGGGAATAAAAGCTACTTGCAACACATTTGTCAATAAACTGCCACTCGTATATAACACATTTATACCCGGCTGGAAAACGTTTTCAGATGTTGTGCTAATTATAGTGATACTCTAATGGTAAGATACCTTTCACACGGTCGTCTTGCATTGGAGTCCTTGGCCCCTGATTTTTCGTATATGTGCGTATTAGAAATCAATTATCACCTACCCTAACGGTGGAGGAAAACGTGAGGAATAGGAGGAATTTTTATGGTGGAGTAGAGTATCTATCTTGTTCTGAGACGAACGTATGGCTAGTAGTGGGATAGAAGATAGTGGATGACTATAATGGAGTATAAATGACCTATTTGCTAACAAAGTGAACAAAATTAGCAAATAGGCCATTTCAAATTATACAATATAACTCTTTTTATGTTACTATTTTGACACTAAGTACAAAAAATAAACACTTTTAACAGTTAAGTGTTTTTGCAGGCGGATTTTTGGCTTAACTTTTAATTTAATTTGTCTTATTGCAAGTCATTGTGCCATTCAATGAGTGGTATTATCGTAACACTACTAAGTTTGATTTGAAAATAGAAGTTTGTTTTCATTATGAAGAGCCATAAAAAGATATGTTAACAAAATTTTGACAAGATTTGAAAAACGTTTAGACAGATGATAAAACTATAGATCGACCACAGTAATACTAGCGTCTAGCGTGTTAGGTGTCGGCCAGAGAGCCGTTGCTACCGGCAGACGAATACCTTAAACAACAAAATAATAATAAATAATGATATGTACGATCTCAAATAGGATTGCAATCATTTTTAGGTTGCATATGAAAGTCCATGGACTGCAGCGATCACTTCAAATCAAATGACCTCAACTCTAGTTTGCTACACTGACTTAAGATAATGTTGTTCTTGTTCTCTTTCCAAAAGTGTTGTTCTTGTTTTCATTAATAAGAGCATTACTTAGTACCATAACGAACGCAGCCTACTGTTTCTGGTGGTTACCTATACAGTGAGGCCGCGTTCCGAATGTCGCCAGTTTGCAGTCAGCAAGTAGGCACTAGTATATTCCCAGCTGCGCTACATAATAACGCATTGTGATTAATTCATCGGGATCGAGTTGATTGTGTTGCTAATTCTGCATTCAGTCACGACCTTCGCAAAACACAAATGATGCCTTTGTGTCCGGTCAAACTAAATACACAATATACCGTAATCATTGTTTATGTCCTTGACAAACTCATGTAATGCAAGTGAGTATAGAATATAGTAGGAATACTTCCTAGCAAATGTGGCACGATTTTTTACTTTCTCTCTTTAATGTCTAAATTCGAAGCCATGAGCACATCTGTAACCGAAGCAATATGAGACAATAATAAATAATTGAAATGCAGCACAAGCTAAAAACAATATATTTTCGTCATTTTGTATTGAAACTATAGGGTTGTAGTAATCTGATGCCGGATTATTCTTTAAACATTTATCCAAACAGTAGATAAAGTAAATGAAAGACCAGAGACATTTAACTTGGCCAGAAAATTAACTTAGCTTCGTGTTGTATTTAACGACATAATATTGCCAACGTTACAGGAGCCTATCCTGGGGGCAGCAATTTGGGTGCAGCTTTTGACATTTATGTTATATTATTTAGTGGCGACCCACTTTAGCTTCGCACGAGTTCAATACATTCATAATGAAAATGTGAAGTGCGCTTAACAAAAAACGTGTAACAGCAGAACTGCCAAACTGAGTGCAAGCCAAATACCTTCAAAATTAAAGACTTTTCTAGTGTAGTATTACTAATTGTCTTTTATACAAACCTTGTCTGGTCAATGAAAAACACTACAATGAAAATACCCAGAAGTGAAGAGAAGAAGTGTCGAGCCGTTCTCAAAACAACATCTCCCATGCGTAAATTTTGTTTTATTTACATTGATTTAATGACTTTTTTATCTGTTCTTATGATTTATTCTTTAATAACTATAAAATAGTTTAATGATTTCCACGTACATACATATGTGCAACGTGCTACCAATTAAGTAATTAAATTATTACTTGCTTGGGGAAAATATGGTAACGAAATTTATACTAGAATTTATTCAAAATTTTTAACGCATGGGATCACATGATTATCATGACATGTATAAAGTCTCTGCGCTCAGTTAGCTAGGACTAAGGCATAAGCCCTTATTTTTATGATAAACACTGAGATAGTTATGAATTGCGTCTTCTCGAAACGTGATACAAAACATTGTTAGGATATTTAGTAGTACGCGTATAAATAGAATACATATTGGCTGCTTTCCCAGATATAACAAGATCATAGTAAAGTTGTTTCTAGTGCCGTAGTGATATCGAAACTACAAATTGACGAAAATACTGACTGCAGCCGAAAGGTTTAGAGGAAAAATATTTATTGTGCAATAAATTAATGCAATTTACAATTGCAAAATAAATAAATTAGGATTTCGAATTTCAAGGTTAACATTGCTGGCCAAAGCCTTTTCCTTGATCTATTTGAATGTTTGTACACATGAAGATGCTACAGCTATCTGCTGGACAACAATTATTTTTCCCATAAGACACCCTCGAACAAAGAATTGTTAGATAATATATTATTATTCGAAACTAATAATTGTCAAAAGAAAGCCGCGTCAAGCAACAGGACATTTAAGAGCTGTCCTGTAAAGTATAAACGACTTTTCTAATATAGAATTGCTAACAAATTGTTTGAGAGTACGAAATACTGTTAACGATTATAAGTTCTATTAATTATGCTGTAGCTCCAGCCTGTTACTCCGTTTTCATAATGGGAAGTTTAAAGCCGCTTACTTACGTTTTGAAGTGCCAAAGCGGTATTTTGAATACCTTAACTGTTATTCAATTCAAGCAAATGAAATTTAATTAACACGGATATTAGTAGCAAAATATTAAAAGGTACTCGTACATCTGTAGTTCCCGAGGTAAAATAAGGAATGTTGTCAATTGAAAGCCTATTTCTGTGTGTTTGATGTGGCTCTGTAACAACGTAACTTTCCAAAGGACATACCAATCACGTTTTATTGCAGCTCTAAGCTATTATTGACAGCCATCAACCATCGAAGAATGATTATCTGTTTTCCAAGATTTACAATATTATTCATATAATACATATTTATTATATTTTTGCTTGACCGATCTATCTAAAATTTGAAGCATTAAAGATCCACTAAAATCATTCAAAAAGGAGAGCTCTCGTTGCACCTTTTTTGAAGAACCCCATGTCAACTTTCAGAGAATATCTCAGGATTCCTCCTCCAGATTCTGCTTATTCCACCACTACGTACGTACCACGTATGCATACGTACGTGGTACGCATTATTAAATTTAAATGCTATTAATTTAGTAATTCGTGACGCTCTGATAATTATAATGTGTATTGACACACTATAATATTGTTAAAACATAACACTAAAGCCACATTCTTTTAAAAGTTTACATTATTTTTTTTTCTATAGGTACATACATTCTTAAGACGGTCAAGAAGGTTTAATCCACACGTCAGTTTAACTTTATTGACCAAGGTAAAAAATATCTATGTACTTACGGATTTACTTACTTACCTATGCGGAATTTCCTTGCTACGTAGACAAATTATGTATATTTTCATGCAGAAACTTAATGGTGGTTTTAGTACAGGGTTCGAAACAGGAAACCGCGCCTTTGAAGGGTGTGATGGTTGTTTAACCTTGGTAGGTGGCTTGGTAACCTTGGTAGGTTGATGGTACATTAAGCTGCCCAAGTTAGTCATCGTTATCAGGAATTTGTTTCATCATTTAATAGTTAATGCGTTAGTGTTATTATTTATTAGTCATGGTTACTCTCATCTTGATAAATTATAGAAGTCATTTATATCAGGTTGACTGTAAACCCTTTGCTAGTTTGTAGAAACGAACAGACAGACAAAATAGCTAAACAAATATACATACAAATATATAGACAGATATTGGCATACATATAGACGACTTATATAAAGGTATACAGATATACACACAAATAGATATATTTTAGGCTTTGTCAAAAGCTCTATAATCACTTTACACTAGGTAAAACTTATATTCATGGTTACGATATTTCACTTTACCCTGTTTACATTTCTTAATAGATTGCCTATTACTTAGCGTCGAAAAGGAATCTGAAAGAACCAGTTCCAGAAATATGTTATCCGGGTAAATCAAACAAACTTCCGCTCGAACAAGCCATTCACAATCGGGGCCTAATTCACACTTCGGAAAGTTAAAGTACAAGTTAAGGTAGGGAGAGGTTCACCAAATACGACTATGTTTTAACACATCCAAAGTAAGTAAATTTCGAAAAAGTGGTCATGAAACGTAGCTCAATCTGGAAGGTATCACCACCGTTCTCATAATTTGCGGTAAAATAACTAATGTGTTTGGAGTAAAGAGGTGCCCTTGCTAGGATACTACGAGGTGACAATTTCAGTCCTTAGAAGTAGCAACGCAACACGACCTTAATATTCTAATGTACGTTACATTAGAATATTTGTTTATTAATAAATTTTATAAGGGCTGTAAATAGGGTTTGATTTAAATTAATTTGTAACTTATCGATTTAAATTATGTTCTATTGAATATCTATATATTCTACAAATATATACAGATATTCATTAATTACCTAGGGAAATTTAATTAATTTTATTTATAATCAAAAATAAATATTTTCAAAATGTATTAAATTCCTTACGATAATATTCTGTTTGTACCATAGGAAAAGATCACAAGTAGTTATATTCTAACAAGTTTACAGTATGACGCTTAATTTAAATAATTCCCAAAACACCTACACACTTGTACGTCGGTAGGTTCTACCTAAATTTTTCCGATATTCATATTCGTTCGTCAAGTGATGAGACGCTCTGGGATTGAATGTACGAAGCGTGGGTGGGCAAATTGTGAGAAATCAATGACTTTCGTTATAGGGTTTCCAGTTTCAATTCAAGTATTAAACATAGCCAGCTCACATGATGTCCATTTGATAAAAAGTACTCATTGATACCTATGGATATCCTGAAATTTTAATAAAAAAATATAAGTGAATCCAATGTTTTTTTGTATTAATAACAGGTTAGAATTTTGTTATTATAAATATGAAACAAATAAATAAAAAGGGAAGACTAGGGGCGTACAGGAAGTACGACGATGTAACAGAACGTTTGGCGTTTGCCATCACGCCATTCTAGTCGGTCGATCACATCCACGCCAATATTCTTTCACATTAATACATTCCTTAAAAATATACAGAAATACGAAAAAAAGATTTTATTGTATTAATTGCAGTCATTATACTTTATTTGCGCATAAAGTAATTGAAAATGTACATTAAGTGGAAATTTATTTTAACTGTACGTGATTATATCATTGAATATTTTGAATACCGCCTGTTACGTATCAGTTACAAATAAAGGTGAAATAAAAGATCTGTACAATACTATATCATTGTCAACCCTAGTTCGTTAGTCACTCATTGCGGTGGTGTATCGGTAAGAAGGTTTCGTGGAAGACCTCTTGTGAAAGAATAAAAATGAAACTAAGAATATATTATAAACTTTAAACATTTTACAGCATAGACGTAGGTACTAAAGAGCGTGTAGATACTAAAAGCATTAATAAGACTGTCAGCTTCAAATGCGTTGCTACTCCTGTAGACTAAGAAAGCGTCACGTGTCTCCCTTTTCAGACCCTTCAAAGCAGAAACCCTTCATAAATAGTGTGGAAGATACATTTAAATATTTTTCTAAGAAAAAAATATGAATATCGGCTTTGATTCTGAAGTAAATATATTTATTTATTTGAATGAGTATAAATATTTACGTCAGGTTGCCACTAAGAATATAATATAATAATAAATAATATATCATTTATTTAAGACAATATAAACAAAGATACAAAAGTATAATTGAATACAGAGGCCCATATCATATATAACTTACAGACTAACATACATACATATAGGTGACATACACATACCTATATTAATTTACTGTTTCAATTGGGGGTATAGGTTTTAACTCGGAATAATTCGGTGTTCGTTTAGGATCTATGATAGACCAGACACGGGTATATTTTGAACCGGGTGTAAATAATATAAGATGATAAATATGAAGAAGACCTCCACCAAACCATAACGGAAAATAGTTTTAAAGTATACTCTGAGTATCCAAATTACTGGGAGAGACCCGTGGCCAGCAATGGAACATAAACATGGCTGCAGCTGGAATGTATGTATTATGTTGAAGTTTGGTAAATAAAATTTTTCGGACTCCTTAACAGGTATTTATAATAATTTTCCTATGTCCAGTAGAGGCCGTCAAAAGGCTGAAATGATGATGATGATGATTATGTAACTCTTATGTAAAGAACAAAAAGGGATTATAGCGAAATAACGGGCTCACGATTTCAAAATGACCCCAACATTACTACGTAGACTTGTTTCGAGTTTTAGTTGTAACGGAATATTAAAATACGGCACAAACGAATGTAACAAAAGAAAGTTAACAAAAGTATAAAAAAAAGTAAAAAGTGACCCAAATTAACTTTTTGACATCAGTTTTCTAAATTTTTAACAGCAACCGTAACCACCTCGCTCTAATGAAAAAGTAAAACTTGCTACTGTATTTCGGCACTTCGCACTTCTAAATCCATTCTTAGTGCAAAGCGGAGGAAAAGTTAACGATGCGTGTCGCCTACCCACCGCTGTACCTACTTTTGCTCACTGCGAGGGGTCGCGTTTTTGGTTTATCTTATGATAGGAAATATAATCCCCCGCTGTGATTTCATGTGTCTGTTTGTCTGTTACCATTTTTCTCTGAGTTTAGACAACGAATTTATTATGACTTGTTTTATATGGAAGTTTCGTATTGAAACAATCTGTAACGGTGAATGTCGGTAAAGTAAGATATTATACATGTGATATGCATAAACGTACTTCAATTTTTATTCTTATTTACAAACTCTTATCATATATTTGAAAGCATAACCTATTTGTTTTTAATTTGATTAAGAAGGAGAACTAATTGTGTACAGTATCATGGCAGGCAATGAAAGCAATACGTCGTTAATGAAAATTTAAAACTTTCGCTAGCGATATTTGGCACTTGAAGTTCCTTCGGTAATTATTCTTGCAGAGCAGAGGCAAAGTTAACGAAGCGTATCGCCTACCCACCGCGTTACTTTAGCTCACTGCGAGGGGTCGCCTTTGGATTAATATTCACGCCGCGCAATTGTGGCGTGTGTGAGGAGCCTACAACAACAAATGGATTTCTTTTCGTAGGAGCTCTTTGCTGTTTCTAAACTTGGGACTAATCGAGACATCCCCTTTCTGAGCTGCATTTGTATAGTTTCGCTTAATCCGAGAAAGATCCGTTTAGAAATAATACATATAAACCTTATTGTTTCATATATTTTTATTCTGGGCTCAAGAAATAAAATATTTTGCCGTCACATAAGTACCAGAACAATCACATAAGTACATAAGTACCAGAGCACATATACGTAAAATTCAATTAAATATATATGATTCTTATATAATTAGTTGAGTAAATAACCGAGGAAGTAAAAGTCTGACTTGCGGCTCATGGTTCCGTATGATCATGAATATCAAAATATGAGTTTTCTTTCATTCAGGTCAAGATCCTTAACACGAGCTCCATTCAAATTAAGCAGATATAAATTATTTGTTGCATTCCTCTAGTATTTAAAATAAGGCAAGGTACAAATGGCGTAGGTCTAATAAGGCTTACGACCTTTAATGAAATTTTAAATGATATTCATGTTTCACTGGATTTGGGTACCACAAACGTAACTTATGTGTAAAAATTTAGCTCTGTACCTATTATGACCATTGAAATATAGATTCATCATAAATATATACATAGAAATACGTTTAGTAATAGGGTCAAACTTTGGTTACGGAACTGTGATAACCAATATTATTGATGCTGCATGCTTGTAGAACTAGTTCTCAATAACAATACACGTAGCGACTTCATTATTATATTCACGTCGCCTACCAGTAGCGTGTATGAGGATACTCTCTCGATAACAATTGGAATCATTGGCCTAACAATGCATTCCCATTGCTCGTTCCATGCAGCGCAATCGTAACTAACAGGAGCACTTCCCAAAATGCAAATTCTGCTCCGAACTAGGTCACAATACAGAACTGGAAAATAATAGTTAGTCGTAGTTCACTTAGGCGTAAATTAATCAAATCTATCTCGCCATCGCATTATTTGCATTTACCAGTATGACATGATACATGTTAACTAAGCTTCGTTCCACGTTTCCATTATATATGGGGTTAGGGAGATGGATGCAAAGCTTTAGAGTAACGGCATTGCAGACCATTTGGAACATATTAAGCCATATTTGTATTAGATTAAGTTTGTATATTTTTTCTGAAATAATTATATCACAGCATCGTATGTTTCGAAATACGGTGTCAAAATACTTGATAAGTTAGTTTTGCAGCATATTATCAGTATATAGAAATTTGAAAGATGGTGCAAAGCTTTGAGGAGATTATCGTAAAGATAGATCATATAAGAGTTTGAAAGATAGTGTGTCATATTTGTCTAAAACTAAGTTTTGTAACATAGGTATTATTAAATAAGTAACATAAATAAGTTTATAATTTTAGTAATTCTGCTGTAATATTTCAAGACCATTATTGTTTAATGTTTTGTTTGGCATACGAATGAATTGATCATTAGAGTATTTTTGGCGATCTGCTGACAATATTACTTATATTATTTAATTTTCCGTTTTCCCTTTTTTTTGCACTAGTCCTTGACATTTTAATACAGAGTATTGTCTATAATTACATAAGTTAAAATAATCTACTTCACTCTAAAATATTATTCAGTTAAAAAAATGAGAAACAGAGAAATTTGTTCAGGAATAAAATATTATCCTCTCAAATATTTAAAGTTATTTTAACTTCATAATTTATGATACAGAACAAAAATGAAGTGCACATTTTTACCGAGTCAACGGTGCAAGAATAATGAATTAAATAGTAATATCATCTTTCTAGATTTAATATTAATTTGGATACTATTTTAAGTTCGTGTGACCTACATGCGTTTTCTGTCGGAAATCCGTGTTATGAGCATAATATCATGCATATTTAAACATCCCGGCGTTTTGTACCTTGATAATAAATATTATTTATAGTTTGTTCCGGTGCATACATTTACATTTGTCTCTATTAATTCATTTACTACAATAAAATTAGAAACATCACATGCAAGTGTCACCCTCCATATGTTAATTTGCTAACACAAAACAATACAAAGTGTATACATCAATAGTGTTAAATAATAAAGCAATGACAATATAGTAGTTAGGATTCTGGTCTTTCATACCGGAGGACAAGGGTTCGAATCCCTAGCGTGCATCGCTATTTTTTATGGATATGGGCGTAGTAAAATTTATCACCATCAGATGAAATTGTACTGAATTGATGGCGATGAACGACGAATGGAATAATCATATACATGTCTTGCTGGGCACGCGTCTCCTTTAGAATAACTTAGTGAGTCTGAAGCATATTCTATGACTTAATATTCCTTTAAAATAAATTTACAATTAAATCTTTCATCATTTTTCTTTTAAAACTTGAATCCGTAGTGTGTAGCTATAGTAGAATGTCGAAGTCAAGTGATGGCAGCTTTCAAACTCATCTGTGGTGCTCAAACATTATGCGGAACAAGAGGAGCCATTTGTAAGCGTCGTGTGTTTGCAGAAGAGCGCCGCCGTTGCGGCATCGCTAATGAGTTGGGGATAGGCGAAAGCGGACTGTTGGTACTGCCGGTACTCACAACATATCAGTGTTGCCAGGGAACGTGAGGTTTACTGATTTTTGGGCGTGTTCTTATTTTTAAGATAGATTTAATATCATGCAGGATGAATGAAAAATATTTATAAGGAATGAAGAGAATTTATGTTATAATATATGTAATTGACGTCGCTAGAACTCCAAATAAAAAAGATTGACCATTTACAAATATCTTCTTTCCCAACACAGCTTAATAAACGTTTATTTTATGTTCCCTAGAAATACAATGTCAGTACTGAGAATATCGTCGTGTCCTATATTTTTAAATACTTGACTTTAACAAGCAGTAGGGAGAACCAGACAGTGCCAATGACAGCTTCCATTTGTGTAATATGCAATAGACTGCTTGTCTCGACATTATGCGGAACAAAACGAGCCATTTGTAGGCGTCAAGTGTTTGCAGGAGAGTGCCGGCATGGCATCGCTAATTAGTTGGGAATAGGCGAAAGTTGACAGTTGGTACGCAAACGTCAGTGTTGCCAAATAACGTTTCAAATATCCAACTTTTTTTATTGAATGGATTTTCTTATGTTCCTATTTTCATAGCAATATTTAAAATCCTTGCAGATCATTGTAAAAATATGTAAATAAAAATAATATTAAGCGTCATATTATGATTACCTACCTACCAATCTCTATTTTTATAAAACCAACGTGAGTACAAGAGTTTTACTACAAACGTGGTGGTACCTTCCCGGTCGAAGGATGGTTCTCCCACATACAAACAAAGGCATTTAAATTTTAATTATTTTTATAGATGTTGCAACATTTAGCAGGTTATAACAAAAACACGAGGCAAACAAGACACGGTCTCGCGAATATCAAATGTGGCACTTCCTCGCGAACAAATGCGTTTTACGTGCGTATACATATTAAAGTTACACCTAATTTCCTTTCCATGGAATATTGGAGCAGTGGGAATCGGAACTGCTGTTGGCATCCACGTAATGTTGCGAATTAAGGTTGTACACATCCTGTTACGTGGTTTTCTGTTCAGAATTATTTAGGTGGATCGGTATGTCTGCTGCTGTATAACCTTATTTTTCTCTCAATTGTTCCCCGTCTACATAAAATAGACTACTGTTACCTAGAGTGATCTATATCGACCCCATGGTTCGATTTCGAATTGCAAAGGTTTGCGATGTTCTGCCAATGACTAGTAATTTCTACAATGATTAGCAAAGTGTGTTGCACTGTATAAGCTATTAAAAATAAATTTGAATTGTAAGAGTTATTATTAGGTTCCAAGAGGGAGTTTATTAAAAACAGACAAAATTTCAGCTGGTCTACGAAACAAAGAAGTTTGGACCTCTTAACTAAATATGTATTTAAAACACTTAAAACCCATTACTGCTATCAAGACACTTTTAATAATAGAAGACTTAACTATTTCTGTTTCGTAATTTATTGTTTTTTTTTTTCTTTACTTTTATAACTTATTTAATCTTGTAAGCCTCAGAGGCATTTCATATTTTTCTGTGCTAAGTACAAAACAGATGTAAAAAACACAACAATGGGCAGTATATTACGGAACAAGCATTTTGAGTTTCGGTTAGAAATAGGGCCTTAGAGTATAATTTAGATGACAACAATTAACTTCGACAAAAATGAGTAATTTTACTATGAAGTAAAAAGTTCTTTAGAGAAACTACTCTGCGGTCCAACTAAATGTTTAGGTGCAGCGATATTTCTTGACCTCAAGCGAATTTCCTGTCCTTGGTGAGGTCGGTTACATGTCCTTGGACGGCACAAGTGTTACTTCTATATAGATGTTACATATATTGACAAAAAATATCTCACTCTAACACGCTGTAGGTATAAAATATTGAAATCACTTCCAAGTATGTTTTAAACATATCTTGATAAGAGGACCAGTTGTTTACAAATATGATTAATTTTAGTTCCAAAAAATAAGTACTGACACCTTGACATGCCCTCTTTACACATGAAGTGAGAGTTCCATAAACAAATATACCAGTCAACGTTTGATCCGAAAACTACGAACTATGAAAACCATTTAACTTTTACTCATAGTAATGTGATATAAATATTTTAAATTTGTTCATAGGCCTATTTCAAAATTATTCTTATTATTAATTTTCTTCTAATTGGTATTAACATATAAAAACCGTTGTAAATTTATATAGAATATCTTGAAAAGAACTTTTTTCTTCAAAACAATAAAACTTTTACAAAAAGAAAAAATATTTCACCCAGAATAAGATAACATAACATACATATCGCACCAAAAATATTGAGCTAAAATCAAAAAATCGTATGACCACACTGCGGCGAAGCACGCCTTAAAATAATATTTGGAAGCTCGTTAAAGTGTGGTGTTACATAATTGCAGTTGACGGATGTGAAGTGGCAGGACAGGACGCGGAAACCTGCTGGGCTGGCCGCTAGCCGGTTCGACGCCCGAGCCGGGCACTTGTCGACCAAGCGTCTCTAGTGCGATTGTATTTTTTACACACACCGCTAAATTTGATACGTGTACAGATAACCACAAGAGTTCCCTTTATATATCCTTGCGGAAAAAACAACAGGCTTGAGTAGGTAATATGTATGTTGTGCTCGTTTGCAATTCACGCAAAGTAGCGCACTAAAAGTAAAAACTGTATCGTGCTTAAATATGCGACTGTTTTGGCCGGAAAGCTTTAAAAAGTTAAAAATCTTTTTGCTTAAGCTACGTGGTTTTGTTACGCTTATAATTTAGATTTAAATATAAGTATATTTTATCTCTATCGTCAGCTTATTAACTAAAATGTTTTTAAAGTTAAAATGATATTTTATTACTTAATGTAGCTCGCCTGTCGATGTAATTCCACCAATTTTCAATTAATATTAAGACGACTGTGACATTTGGCCATTTAGTCCTGTCTATTCTTGTCTTTTATCAATTCCTTTTTTGAGCGAGCTTGGTATTTGAAATCTTCTAATTTAATATGACATGGGGTATCAAATTACTATGTTCTTTTTATAAATTAAAAATAGTAAACGAACGTTCAATCCACGTAATGGTAAGTGGTCATTGCTACCTACATATCGCTTCTTTGCTTCAATAACGTGTTATTTTAAAAACACAATTTTCCAGTAGAGCAACACAAACAAATCAAACACGGAGATTTCAATTATCAAATAAAATAAAAACTTGAGTTTTCAAACTTGTCACGTTATTGAAGCAAAGAAGCGATATGATCATTTAACTAACTGCTACACTCGACGACTAAGATTGTCTCCTCAAATATAAAAAAAACCGGCAACCTCGCCTTTCGAAAGGTTCAAGTTCTACCATTCATAACAAATTCAAATAGAAGATCTGTCATACATAGATTTGGCTGTAGTAGCAATTTAATACGACGACGTCTACTTCTATCAAAGTTTAGTTTAAATATAGAAATTTCTCTTTGTGTTACAAATAGAGCTAAAACTCAGTGATTGAGTTAGCAAGTAGCACGTCTCGCCAGAGGTATTGTACGCGAAGTGTTTGCAGTTTTCGCTCAATAAACCGCAGCAAATACTCTCTTTACTTTAACAGTTGCTTTGTTTCCATTTAAATTATCTCTTAACAGGGTTTTATGTACTTATAACAAGTCGTAATCTGTGTCTTCTACTTGTTAAATTTATCTTTTACGAAGTATTTTACAACAATTGATTAAGAAATTACATTGAATACTTCATGTGTTTTATTATAAACATTTAAGATAATAAAAAAACTCTAAAAGAAATGTAAATCAGTAAATAAAGTTTTGACAAACTACAATTATTTCAGTTTTTTGGAATATTTTGTTTCATATTGATTATTTTATTAGTATTTTTGATAATTATCTTTTTCATCTACTGAAAGCTTTAAATCAGGATGTTGTCCTTATATATTTTTTGTTTTAGATACTCATTGCGAATGTTTCAGATGTTTATAAAATGTCGCAATTTACTTAATATAAGACAACGAAACGATCTGTTTTCTGTTTTCTTTTATTTCAATCGCTAAAACTTTTTTATTCGATTCCTATGTAAGACGTGCTTCAGCTTTGTGAACCAACTATAACTCAATGATAAAATTAAGTAAAGTTGTCGCGTCTGTTCGCCAACTAAGGCATTTGTACGCAGATACTTCGCAGTTTGCGCTCAATAAGCCGCACCAAATACTCTTTGAACTGTCTGTGTTCGTATTACAACTTTTTCTAGCTCACATCTAATATTAAACATGTTGTGCGTACATGTAGGTAAACGTAGGGAACTTGAAATCGTCTTAAAACTTAATACATATTTTATATACGATCAGGTTGGTACAATATATAGTAGTCATATTTTCAATCTAAGGTTTCCATCGATACCAATGCATGAAAGATTGTCTTCGTATTCTAAAGCTGATTTCTGCATTGGCTTACAGGAGCCTGATTAGCATTACTAGTCCCTATATAAGTATGTTGCCCTAAATCATTATATTAAATGTGATAGCAACTGTTACTAATGAATCAGAAAGACAAACGTGACCTAACAAACATTGCAAATTGGATAAAAGCTTGTGAAGCAAAATAAAACTCAATAAAATTGTAAGAGAAGCTACGTCTGTTTTCTGTCGAAGGTGTTTGTGGTGAGGGTGCTTGCAATTTGCACCCAATAAGCCGTAGCAAATACTTTAGCTGAACTTACTTTGTTGCTCAATTTCTATTCTTATTGTTTCTTTGTCACTGGAAACGGAATAAAGTCAACTATTACTTTTCAGTAGAGATTAACTGTACTATCTGCGTGAATTTTAAGAGCATGAAAAATACCTAGCTGCCCTGGAACTAGCACACAGAATAAATTACGAAAACACTGTTAAAATATTGAAAGAACAAGTCCATTATAAGAACATCTTAATATTATCATCATCATTATGGTCCCATTGTTAAACAAGACTCTTTACTCAGAATAAAAATTGTTAGGCCATAGCCCACTACGCTGGTCAAGTACGGAGTGGTAGACTGCTTATATCCTTCGCAATATTTTCCTGTACCCTTCATCCAAATAATAAATAATTTCTTATACGCACATTACATATTGCAAAGTCAGAATATCCATTTAAGGAATTTACACCGCCTTCATCTCGTTGAGAGGAAGTTATTATATACCAAATATAAAAAGTAATTTTATTAGGCCATTGTTTCACCCAGCTCGTTACTTGTACATCATTAACAATTATTACTTAATTCGACTGACAAATTACCGACATGTTTCAAACTGGATACTAAATTGTTCAAAATTTGCTCTTGATTACAGCCAATGACAGCTATTAATAAATTCGACCTGAATTCTCAATTCACTAATTGCTATTATTAAAAGCGCGAATAATGAATTATATCTGATTATGTTTTGTAAATGTTGAATCATGTTTCAGTTGTTGTATATTATTGACTAGCTTTTGTCCGCGGCTTTGTTGGTGTACGAGTCGATATTACAATACATTAAAATAAAACATGTAACTTTTTTTTACCCTGTATGTGTATTAAAAAAACGATAAATGGAATAAAAATATATACAAAATGTCTATTATATTCCATGAGGGGTGCATGTATTGAATTCCCTTCATAACGTTTACTTACACAACGTAAAGAACCTATCTTTAAAATTTCCAGATTCTACATTCAGCGGTTTCGCATGTGAGTTAATCTCTGCATCTTTCAGTCATCTTACTTTTTTCATATGTACTATCTCAGTACAACACTTATTGTATATTTTATTTTACGTTAAAAGGATATCAAACAAGAGTGTGCGTATATTTTTCTTTGAATTTATTTAGTTTTAGTTTCCATCCAGTTAGAACGAGTAATAATAGTAGTTTATTAGTTTACCTTTAAAGAGTTAATTAAGCTAAAGTTTGGTAAGCGCCGCTGCCCGTAAAACTTGTGGGCGGGCGGATGGCGCAATATGAGAAAAGTCCGGGCATATCTCAGCACATCTTCACTTATTGTTCTGGAGTCATACAAGGAGGAATCATTGTTCTTTCAAACATTTCGTTTATTTTTTCATATAGTTCTTTTATTAAATATAGGATCGGTATAAATCAAAAAAGGTGAATATAAAAGAAGCAAAAGTTATGAAGCAAAAGTATTTACATGGCTATAAATTTATAAAAATGAGAAGTGAAGTACAATATATACATGAGAAAAACTTATATACTTTAATTTACTTTTATTTTTTCTATATGTACCTAAGTACATAATATATTCCTCACTTAACCTAATAAATAACACTATAACAATCCCAAAGTCTACTTAACCACTTACTTACAAGTTATGCAGAAACTTTGGCCATTAGTGCAATTATTGCAGGTAAGTGGGAGAGATGAGAGAGCTCTTCCTCGACTTCACTTTAATGGTTTAATGTTCTAGGAATTTGCCAATGATTTTCCTTCATAATATACATAAGTAGGCCGATGGCAACAAGGTTATGGAAAGAAATAGATTTCATATTTCCTATTTATTACGACCGAAATATTTTTAAAGATTGTTGTCTATTTTTTTCATTTTCTATAGCCTTGATGGTTGTATGGATCGTAACGTAAAAATATGCCTAAATAAGATATTTATGTTGAATATCTTGCTTAAGATTTTTCTACAAAAGTTTATTAAGCGAATTTATATAATTTGCGGTGATGTTGAAAATCATGAAAGCCATTGTATTCACCATGAACCATTTGTCACAGATTCCGTTTTTACTCAACCTTAAACTTAACTCAAAAAATTATTGTACCTACATCTATTTACAAAAGATATAGTAATAACATTTCTAAATTATAATTTTATACCTCTTTCAATGTAGTCCTACCCTTATTATTGCCTTTTTATGACAATAATTAATTACCTTAGCATCGACTAGACTCAAAAATACTTTTAAGACCGAAGTGTTATAATTTATTTGTAAATTAAAATAGAATCACACGACATAATAGAAGTACTTACAGAGTTTTACAACCTAAGCACTAGTTACAATACATACAATAGAGGACGAAGTTAGAAAGCTCCTCATTTTTGGACACGCAACAGTTACATCATGTGCTTACATTACTCGACCGTCTTGTCTAATCAAGTTTCGACACCAGCGAAATTACTTTGTTATAATACTAGGAAACTATTAAATAAATATAATCAATTTGAAGACCGCATAAACTAACAAATAGATTTTATAACAACTTGTTTAGTTGCCAATTCAATGAAGTTATGATTCAATTGTGTCTTATAAAAATTTCCTCTTGCTCGTTGGACATTAATAACTTAAATAATTGCTCTCAAAACAGAAATGTAATGCTCAAAGTGACAATCAGTAAAATATCAAAATACAGAGGTGTTTGGGTAACAAAATCCACTAGATTGTCGACGACAGATGCATTGCTACTCTCAAGAACTACAATGGAATGTGTCGATAAAATGAGTGACCCTTCTATGTTTATCATTCACTTAATAACATTTGAATACTATTTATTTTTATATGAAACTGCTAGACTTGTTTAGAATAGCCAGAGTGGAATTACTTTTGTGATAAGTTTTAATGGTTCTAAATTAATTTATACTCTACGATTTATTATCCACAATCTAAATTCGATAAAAGTATAAAAATGCTTAGGAGGATATTGACTGTTTAGAACTGGTTTGCATTCACAGTTATTCTGTTGTTATTAATATTCAATAAACAGTTAATCATTGGGCGTTATAGTGAAATATTTTGCATTTACCAAAAAATACATATTACAAAGTGTTCCTATTAACATAAGTAAGATGTTATTAAGCCTCAAAATTATACGAAATAGATAAGTTTATTAATCTAATTTAAATAAATGAGTCTAACGCCTAGGCAACTTGACAAGAAAAACAATATTTTTTCATTCTAAACAAAATTCAATGTCATTTGCACGTGGGGTCCGCGTGCCAAAATTTTTTTCAAACAATTAGCACCTGGTTAGATCGACGCTGCCGGTGACAAGAGTGCTGGTTCATATCTCGCGCAGAGAATTGCGATTACTTTTCAACGCGAAAACGCAGCTAGCGTTCTTTGAGGACTTCACGGACTCACGGACTCCCTTTAGGTTTGGCTTGTATTATAATTATTTTAAAATTTTCTTCATTATACATGAACAAAATTGATTGCAGTGGTAGGTATAGGTATTAGTGGTAGTAGTAGATGGAGATTTGGAAGTAGGTAAGTATTCCGGAAATTGAATCCTACGGAATCCATGATCCATGATACTGGAATGAAATTTTAATAGGTAGCAGTACTTTACGATTCGACTGGGAAGATGCTATCTGTACTTCCGCACCCAACTCGCGTAAATCAATTTTTGTGTTTCGGTGGAAAGTGTAATTGTTAACTTACATAAAAGTTGCCCATCTAGTCATCAAGAGCTGCAAATATCTGTTATTGACTTCAAGTAGGACCCTTGTTCTTTATGGCGTTGATTACAGTTGTCCAATTGTGGTAGATATCACTTACCATAAAATGGACTGTGTATTGGTTTGCTACTTTCGTTTCTTTTAATTGTGAGAAGAGTAGCAAACGAGCATGCAAACCACCTGACGTTAAGTAGTAGCAGCGCACTGACATCCACGTACAACCACAAACACGGCCGAAATCTGTCTGAACTCGAACGTAGATACGTTGCTACTTCTGAAGAGTAAGATGGTCGCCTTGCTTCAAATTGGAGCCAGCAACCGCACCTCTCCAACCGAAACATATAATGCTTTACGGCGGATTATGAGGGTGGTGACGATACCTTCCCTCTCCTACCTTTAAAATATTTAATGTAAAAAGCATTTATAATATGTGAGTATTTAACACTATAGAAGTAGTTAATTTTTTGTATCAGAGTTCATAAAAGCAGTGTAAAGCCAAAGCGGCAACCACATCCGATCTGGGTCCCGCAGCGAACAAAGCGTAAAATTGTGATGTTATAACGCCAAGCGCACTATATTAGGTAGAGCAAGCTCTGATTAAACCGTAAAAGAGATTGGTTCTCGGCTGAGTGCTTTATCGTTGACGTTACGTCGGTAATTCGGTGTCGTCTCTCGCCCCACGGGTGTCTGTCGGGATTTAGACGGAGCCGCCAACTTCGCGCACAATGACAGCCGTAACGTCCTTATAGGAATTCAGACAAAAGATGTTATAAGTCAGAATACATTTGGAAATGTCGTGCACTTTACGTGCAGGATCATAATATTATGAGTAAGCTTTTGAGAACAGGCTTTTGACGTATGAAGCATGTATTTTTAAAGTGAGTGAGGATCTGAATTGAAATCTTTTTTATAAGGATATACAACGATCTTTATTATTTATTACAAACAGGTTGTCTTAGGGGTGATCTCATAATATTTTAGCAACCATATAAAGTGGTCGCTGCCACCACCGATATCCACATCCAACCACAGATAAAACTGAAGTCTTACCGGAGATTGTACGAAAGTACATTCTGATTACTAAGATTGTCGCGTTACATTAAAGTATGAAAACAAATCCTCTGTAATCGGAATACAGTGCTACCTTTTAAACTGTTTACGAACAATGATAAGTAATTTACGCTATATAATATTAGTGTAATTTAGATTAAACTGAAATTGCATAATACCTATTGGCACCATATGACTTATTCGACTGTTAAAGGCAGACTAGACTCGAATGAAAATATAGGGCCTCACTTTATGAGATTAAAGAGCGTTGCCCGTCATTGTCTCCCACTATATTTATTTCATGCTTTCACACTTGAACACGGCCTTAATTTAGTTATACTAATTACTTTAAACCATTTCTTTCAATACTTTAAATAAGTAGTTAGTTGTTATGCTAATTAATTTAATTTTTGAACTGCTATAATCGATATTGGAAATGAAATCTATTTTTAAGAAGTCCATATCAGTATTCCCCGTTTTGGACACAAATACGCAAAACCAAAACATAAATAATAATTAAAAATATATTATTCTGACATTTATTTGACTAGGCATCGAACCCAAGACTTTTGACATTGAACCAAAAACTCAAACGTGACAAACCTATTCAAACGTTTCGGGTGGATTCACGTGAGTTAGAAGTAAATTATTAATTAATTTAACGGTCCACGAAAACGTCAGAAATTCTATGTCTGAGAAATCATAAAATAATAGGTAGTTCATAAGATACCAATGATATCACAGATACAAACAGAGGGTTAAGAGATAATCACAAACTCCGATGTACCAATGTTCGATACCAGTGTACCCACTAGTAACTCAACTCTAATCATCTACAAACCTAAGTTTTATCAACTCAGTAGTAGTAGCGCGTCTCCGTGTAAGACTTCTATGGAGTTACTCCTATGCAGACTATTATGGAGTTATTTGGAGTTGTGTTTGGGCTGCAAACTTACCGTTAAGACAGATATGACTTGCTATTATCATTGTACTGTATAACACTTTTTTTTTATTACGAAAGAGTAAGAAACGGGCATGCAGGCGAACTGATATTGAGTGGTCACTGCAGCCCATGGACACCCACGTCCAATCTCAAATAGAACGGAAGTTCTATTTAAGGATGGACGCGGATGTTTTTCTACTCTTGAGGACTAAGATCGTCGCCTCTAATAATGTGTATCCGGCAACCACACCTCCCCAACCAAAACACAATATATGAAGACATGTTGCTTTATGGCAGGTTATGAGGGTGGCGGTGGTGCCACCCCGGGCGAGCTCTAACGGCTCTACCACCTTTAATTGCTATTTCGATTCCATAAAAGTAATGATGGTGAAGTTTAAAACACCATTAGCTGTTTTAAAATAAACATAAAAACCCTAATGCTTATCTTTGTCAACAGTACCTCGTGTCTATTGGCTTTAGAAACGTGTGTTATTTGTGAAATGAAATTGCAAAAACCACAAACGACCGCAATTAGTTCAAACTGTGTCCTCAATTTGCATTTATTGCAATCATTCATGGCCAGCTTTTTGCCCATTTCACTTGTGAGTTCAATGTCTAAGTGAGGTTTAGAATTTAGATCCGTGTTAATGAATATTCATATAGAGAAATATTTAATCGACAATCACTGATTTTATTTATAAAATAAATTGCACATTTTACATTTACTATCTACATGCACTTATATAAGAAACGACCATCACAATCCTCAATAAATCAAGGAACAATCCTTAGCTACGTATTTCCTAAAGATTTCAGACAGGAGTTGAGTCCTGTTTGAAGTTGGATGTGCATGTTATTGGACATCAGGTTCTTGGTTGGTTTCTTGCACATTAAGTGGCCTGTACATTAATTTATTACTCTGCTAACATAAAAAGTTTATAACTAACAGTTCTGTTTACTTTCACAACCTCTTCATAAAGGTTGTAGAATCCCTCAACGTGTCTGTTCAACCGAGTTCAAAGAAAAAAGGGGGGTTCGCAGTTCGGTTGTAATTTTATATCTATTAAAGTATTTGTGTAATTTATAAATTGTTTTGAAGTTCTTGTTTTTTGATTTGGAAGGTTATTTATTACACTTCACGTTTTGGACCAGTATATTTGAAGAAATTGCTATTGAGTTCAAATTAGAATTAAGTAATGTATCCATAACCATATAGATAAAAAAAAATAAACATTTAAAAGAAATTAGTGTCCCCAAGGGTAGAAAACATTAAAATTTCTAAAACGTAAATTTTTTGTAAAGTTAAGATTACCTTTTTCTATTATAGCATAAAATACAGGTACGTAGTATTACTTTTATGGAATACACCGATAAAAACTCCACTCTCAGTCGTAACAGGCACAACATCCTATGTTGCTATCTGCAAATACTAAAAGTCCCATCAGTGCCGTATGTGGAAACTAAACGGGTTCTATAGTTTTTTAACATACTTGTTGTGGCAACGATTCTCTTCATCTCGGTACTATTTTTTGTAAGTAAACAGCATAGCGCATTACTTAGATTACTAGATACCAGTAAATAAGGATGCCATTTGCCTTTTTAACCATATGCTAAGCTCGTTTACGAATAGCTTACTGTGGTTATTTTCTTCCTCACATTTTTTCGGACTTGTAAAAACCTAAAGCAGTAACCAAAAACAAATATCTAATCCTTCATTAAATTGCCCATAAATGTGCATGCTAATTTTTGGTAAAATATTTTAAGAACCTATACAAAGAACATCAAAATTGACAACGTTACAGAGAAACAACTTTTTATACTTTGCATAAGCCTCGCACATTACCTCGCTAATAAAAAGTATGTGAAGTTTTAGAATCCCTCTAACAGTAAATACTGAATCACTCCTTGGAAAATATATAAATATAAAAATACATCTACAAATAAGATGATAATCATATACTATCATATTCTATTTTTGGTGTTGAATGCAATATGGCTTTCTTAATATAATCAAAAGGTATTTCAAAACTACAACCGAAATCAATGAATATCCGATCCGAAAAATATCCAGTTTCTAGTATCTACCTCGTACAACCCTACGATTAAGTAGGTAGGTGAATAGAAAAAAAACATTGAACAGGTTGCAGTTTTCCGAAGCGCCATCTTCGCAGTCAAGTGCACTGCGTCAGGTCCCGTTATGGCGCTAAGTGGCTAGGGCAGAGCACGCGCCACAGATAAATAATAATCAAACAACTACCGCACCGCACGTGTACCGTTTACGAAACTGGAAACTTCTAATGCAAATTATATTTGTCACTGTTTATTGCCTGTCAACTCCAAATGCTTTAATTTCGTTTAAATTACATTGTTTTCTACTTCTATCTGTAGCTTATGACTGGTTTGGTTGGTCAGATAGCGTGCAATTTAAATTTAGAATATTATACTTGAAGCATTTTTTTTCTTTTTTTTGTATTAACTATGTGAATCTTATTTAAAGGTATTATAAGGATATTATTTTTGTTTCTAATATTATAATTAAAAATAAATATCACAATAATAAATCATATTTAAAACTGTATTTTACTTGTTTAAATTTCTACATAAATGGTAATAACCATATATGTATATAAATAAAATACCATTCTTATTTTAATTAAAACCTAACCACAATGAAAACCATATCCACAAGAGCTTAATAATTACAGTGCCTTACTCAAGCTGTTAATTAACCTAATTTTTTCAACGCTGATAAAGTAGTATTAAATTTAAACATTTATTCCAGTAATGCTACAAATATATTCATAAGTTTCACTTCATAACATCGCAAAAATTTGCAACATGAACTAATTACTAATTTTATCCCAGGGCTAAGTACTATCAAAATTTGCGTAAAATTCAGTACTTTTTGATCTAAATTTCTTTACAAAAAACACCAGTGAACAATGATATAGTATATTATTTTAAAAATAAGAAATTAGGTTTGTTTTAAAGCTACATTCGGTTTATCCTGCAGTGCATACATGATATTTAGTGTAACGTTCACATGAACGGCGGTTGGCGCCTGCAGTAAAAAGGGGACAAGATAAAACAGGTGGTGGGTGATTTATGGGTCCGCAGTGAAGCCTGCAGATGCCGCAGCAACGCCACGTGTATGAACAGCAAATCACGTTGCACCGACTATACCCCTCTTTGTTAGTAATAAACGGAGCGGGATAAGATAGACGCGAAGTACAAGCTGAAAAGCGGGAATTCAGAATATATGTTTATATTTTCATGTACGTTGTTAGGAGGCATCGTACGACTTTAAGAAATGCTAACATTTTTATTGCGATAGAATAAGAAACGGGCATGAAGGCCACGTGGTGTTAAGTAGTCACTGCAGTCCATGGACAACCACGTCCAATCTCAAATAAAAAACAAGTTCTATTTAAGGATGGACGCGGATGCGTTCCTACTCTTGAGGACTAAGATGGTCGTAAGATTTCACTACAAAATTTACAAAAATGTAGTACGCTCAAGAAATGTTACCTTTATTTGAGAAAAGTAGCAAACGAGCATGCAAACTACCTGATGTTAAGTAGTCGCAGCCCATAGACATCCCCAACGTACAGCCCCAAACACGACCGAGACCCTATCTGAGCTCGAACGTAGATGTGTTGCTATTCCTGAGGACTAAGGTGGTCGCCTCGCTTCAAAGTGTAGCCGGCAACCGCACCTCTCCAACCGAAACACAAGTAATGCTTTAAGGCGGATTATGAGGGGGATTATATTGTAAAAGAATTAACGCATTTCTGATCATTTCTATTTTATACATTTCAGGGATCATTAGCGAATTAGAACACTTCAAGGACGCTGGCGTAGACGCCATTTGGATGTCGCCAATCTTCGAGTCACCGATGGTCGACTTCGGTTATGACATCAGCAACTTCTACGACATTCACTACGAGTATGGCACTATGGAGGACTTTGAGGAATTGTTAGCCAAGGCTCATGGATTGGGTGCGTATAATAAATATATCTTGTTATCGAGGTCTAAGGTTCTGGCAAGAATCCGCACAGTTTCAGCACAGTTTGACTGGAAAGGTAACACTCAACTCTCATTTCTAACGCAAAACAATTATTACTTGGATCACTTAAAAATAAACCTATCGTTTTAAATCGGGAATAAAAATGCGTCTATAATCCATATTTGGAAAAGCTCTTTAATATGGAATTAGTCAGAGATGACTGCCTACTTTTTAGAAGTCAATTATAATCAATATATATATTCTGTCACATTGTTCACTCTCATTAGAAGGTAGTACCTAGGCCTGCCTAGTGAGGTGACGTCACGCAGGTGGCGTGATCGGTCGGGAGACAGCGCCTTTATATTGGGTTGTAATCGTGACATAAAACTCACTTTTGGTTTTGTTCAAGAGCGAGGGGACGTGGTTCACGACTATTCACTTAATGGATATATTTTGGAAAAGACTTAATTATTTAAACTAACGTTAATCTGTTATACATATCAGTTTAGAATCGAATTTCTAAAAACATGAAATTGTTAGCACTGTTATTGTTCGCACCTATATAGATAAGAAAATGGTACATTTAAATTTATTGATAAAGTTCTTAAATCTTACGGATTAGACCCATTTTATCGGCAAGTAAACGTAATTAATAAGTTATTTATTAACTCAGTTTATTGCGGAATATAGCGATAACGCGAGTCTGCAATAAATCCAAATTCAAATATTTTATTTCATTGTTAGGTATTTACATACACTTAATGAATATCAAGGGTACAGTGAAAAATCAGTATATCGGCTTTGCGCGCCCTGTTGGCTAAGATTGACCGGGAGAAAAAAGCCGGCGAAAAAAACTCTCGGCATTCTTTTTAAATCAGTCCTTGATAAATAAACATTACGCAGTATAACTTTAGAAAAATGGTGAGCACACGAGACAGCTATTCGTATATAACTGAAAAATATGTACGTACCTGAGAGGAAGCCCGGCTAAAGATCTTCAAGGCTACGAGGTATCTTCGAGACCTGAAATTATATGCCCAGCAACCTACAAGTCGATGTCACTTTAGAATTTTAACAAGATAGGAAGAACAGAAGGTGGTAGAGCCATTAGAGCTCCCCCGGGGTGGTACCACCGCCACCCTCATAACCCGCCGCAAAGCAACATGTTTTTCATGTATTGTGT
>DWON01000408.1:0-34208 GCA_018251015.1 Phocides pigmalion okeechobee | reverse complement strand
ATGGGCTGCAGTGACCACTTAACATCAGGTGGCCTGCATGCTCGTTTCTTACTCTTTCATATTAAAAAAAAAACTACATATAGTTCGACTGGGGATGTACCACCGCTATTCTCATTATCCGCTTTCAAGAATTACTTGCGTTTCGGTTGGAGAGGCACGATTGCCGGCTATACTTTGAAGCGAGACGATCATCTTAATCCGCAGGAGTAACAACGTATCTACGTTCGAGCTCAGACAGGATTTCAGTTGTGTGTGTGGTTGTACGTGGATGTCTACGGGCTGTGATTACTTAACATCCTGATGTTTGGCGAACAAACGAGCACATGCAAACCCTCTGTGGTTTGCATGCTCGTTTGCTGCTCTACTCACATAAAAAATAATAAAAATAAAAAACAAATTATATTTTTTGTAATCCGTCGTAACCTGTACATCCTTTATCTTGTTACCCTGTTCAATAACTTCAAGAGAAACTAAAAAAAATTATGGCTACTGTACATGGCATTCAAAGTTCTCCGTCTAAATTCTTCCGTCTAAATTTGTTTGGTAATAATGAATAATATTACGCTCACATAGGTCTTCGATACCGGACCAACCCTTATTAAAAACTTCGCCGTAGTCCAGCTCTAAAAAATTTGTAGTTTCATATTAGACATGCAATGACGAAATCACTTTTTTATTATAGAATTATTTGTGGTACGTACGTACGTGTGGTACGTAGTATATATGTAGATATGAAACTCACTATAATTGCAGTATTTATTAATATTGATGTGTTATGGTTTTACAAATTTATTTTTTTGACGCTTTAAAGTTATATTAATAATAGATTAATTCAAAAAGATTGTAAAAATTTGCGTCTTCGAATCATAACAGAGCAAATATCTTGTTTGTTTCAATAAAGTTACTTAGGTATAATGTGGTGTAGGGGTAGCTGCGAAGAAATATAAAATGGTGGCACTTGCGTGACTTCACGTTATTTATTCTTCAGAGTACATTATAAATATATCGTTATTGGCGACGCTTTCCTGCCGAAAGTTAGTGTGCAAAATCACGATTCCACGAGACAATCATACCCTATTTTATATATATGTAAAGTTTACAATATAAAGGATATCATTTTGTCAATTTTACGACGTTCAAACGTTACATCGTGTAATTAAACTTTAGTTAGTTAGCTAGCGTGATAATTCTTTAGGAACACTGACCTAAATATTTTGTAATATTTTTGTAGAATGTACATTTATAAAAATAGTTAAAATTTAAGTATTATTGAGTGCCTGGTGTTTTCAACGATATGTGAATATTTGCACGATTATGAAATAATAACTACATTTATTTTTCTGAATTTTCTAAATCAGCCTATGTAATTGTTATTTATATATTTGTACTTTGTTTAACTGTTGCTGAAACTATTTTTATTAAAATATTTCCGTTATAAATAGAATTATAAGATAAATCACAGACGTCCCTAAAAGGCAATGACCACTTAACTTTGATGCGTTAGCATTTCATATCAGTTCAATAATATATCTACAGGAAATGATTTTATATAGGCGGTATGTAATTACAAAAATTAAATGTTTTTTATTTGTCACAAGTAGTATCACGAGGAAATCTGTCTGAGAGTTCTCTATTTTTTTTTAAAGGTTCGACATGTGTACTAATTCTACTTAAAAAAAAATCGCGCTTCGGTCTTTAGATTTTCGCATAGCCCTTCTAATTTATCTTCTTTCTTAATTTATAAAGAGACCGTCGCCCAGCAGTGCAATAGTAATAGGTTGATAATGACTACCTGCACAGATGGCAGCACGAGCTTCGCTGATGATCTCGGCCGAGGTCTTACGTCGTGGCGGCGCGTAGAATGGGGCGCCGACGCTGCGTCTCGATCCTCTCTCACTCATCCCTAGTGCTAAAAAAAATATTGTTCATGACTCATTGTTTCACACAAATCTATAAAAATATGTCCTAAGATTACCCAACAGATGTCAATTTGCGATGTCCTTAGAAGCGTTTAAAAGTTTTTAGATAAATGAGTACATTTTTTTATTATACGAATATTCAATAAATGTTCAATAATAAAAAAATGAACATAGAATTTAAAATTATTATTAAAAAGTAGGTATAAACTAGATAGACATAAACCACTTGTAATTAGAAACTAAAGATAAGAAACTTACATAGCCTCCCAAGTAGTTAATTCAGGATAAAATTTATTTATTGTATTTTGTGTTCTGCACTCTTCACAAAAATATTTAACCACAATAAAAACTCAACCTTTGAATTAGCAACATTTTCATTGAAGAATAAAAATCAACAAAAATTTACTACTTCATTGTGGATCAAGATTTTATAGTACGACTATGAACAAATCAATTTGAAAAATCTGTAGGTTAAGTACTAATGGGGCAAATATTAACAATAAAACTTAATCTTAAAACAACAAAAATTTATACACTTTCGTAGCACGTCCGTAGCACGGGTAAGAGCGGGCGGAAAGCTACGAGGGGCAAGTTGTACTGACTATTCTACGAACGTGTAGGCATTGTTTTCGTGTTTTATTTCAACGTGGTAATTAAATTCGGAAAATGCCTCTTAACCACTTTATTTGTCGAAATACTGTATACAGTTTGTGCTACTGCTATACATTTATAGTAACAAACAACAGTATATTTATGCTAAAGAAGTAACAAACGTACTAACGTCGAACTAAAATCCAATCTACACCGTTCAACACAGAACACTGCAGCCTATACGAACCAAGACGGTTTACCTATGTGTAAATTACAATTATGTTCTAATATGTTGGTTCTATTATCATAGAAGAATCAGCAATTATAAAATAGATTTTATATATTATCAGCGGCCTTCGTTTAGTTAAGCGATGCATGACGTGATACTTAACTTGGCCAAGTATATTAGATCTGGATAACTTTAATATCTTATCTACAATATAGACAACTACCACACTTATAAATATAAGTAAACAGGTACACAGTTTACTCGATAACAAGTGGTCACTTGGGGTTATAAATATGTATAAATAACTTTACATAAGGTTGGAGTATTGGAATAGGTCGAACGACATATTTATTACTACTACGGAAAAGTAAGGTAAAATAACTTAAAAACACAACTGTACCCTCATCTAGCACAAGCAGTGCTAAAAAACAAAAACGTTGTAACAATGTTTCACGCAGACGTAAGTACTAGTTATTAAAAAAACAGGAAATAACGTCAATCACGATTAGTAACAGTGAAAAACGGTTACAGGCAAGAGTTATAAAAGTAGTTCGATAATATCTTACAAGTTAGACCAACCACTTAAATATATTAAGGACCACAAGGGCAATTATCAATTGATTATTAGTAAATTTTACTTGAATATCATTGGGCCATGTAGAAATTGTAGGGTAGATAGCCTGCAATTATGCTTGAATATGCGCATTACTTCTGATAACTCTCTCTTTGTCTCGCTATAGGTAAATTAACAACCACACATTTTCCTAACAAACGAAGAATTGGTTCATGTTACAAACGTTAGTGCTATTGAGTGTTAGTACTAACGGAATTGCACCATGAACGCTCAATGCGATCACCGATCGATCGGTCGCGGACCGCCCGAGGCGTTGGCTCTTGTCGCCTTGGATACTGGAGACAAACATTCGCGAAACTGAGTAAAATGGAATGAGACCATAGCTTATGTTACTATACAGACTGCTAAATAAAAAGTATTTTCCTATCCTTCCTATATTATAGGATAAAATATGTTTTATTTTATAATAAAGTGATTAATGATTTTAATTTCATAATAATACCCACGCTGCTATTATAACAAAGCTATTTCCAACCTTTTTTGCTGGAGGTAGATTAGGAAGATTGAGTCAAAGATACTTGTGGAAGTTTAACGTATATTTTGTATGAGTCTATTTGATTACATTGTTTATTATTCGAAGTTTTTGATTCATTTATTGAAAGTAAAGCGATAAACATAATATTTTAACCTTCATACCGTGAGTAGACTCGTATTTAAACTAACTGTACGAAGAAAACCAGAAACCCTGTTAAAAAATCTGTGTTGTCGACCCAAGAAATATAAATTTTACTGACCTATGACCTATTTATGTATGATTCAGGTATTAACAATTTTTAATTCTTATGAAATAAATTGCTGCCCTGCATGAATATTGACGGTTTCGATATGTATGTCTGTATTTGAGTATTTAAAAAAATCTTCAAAATAAAGTTCTTAACATAAGTTACAGCCCAAGGACATCAACATCAAACCCCAAGAAAACTTAGCTGATATTACGCAGTTGGCTTGCTATATATATATAGGTGAGAACTAACATTGTCGGCATCGATACCTCTTCAACCGAAATTCGTGAGGGTGGCGATGTTACCACCTCTTGTGTTTCGGTTAGAGACCTCCTCCATCAGACTAGTTCTACCACCATAACTTCTAGTTTTACCTATTAACTGAATGCTTATTAATTTGTGGTTTGAAGTTACCTTTATTCCAGTATTCATATTTGTTTGCAGGTTACGTATTATTTCTGTAGAAAACAATAAATATACTAATATATTTATTGTAAGGTATTTCTATTTATTTAACGTGACATTACGTGTCTCTTCAAAATGAAAATATTTAGTTAGAGTTAAAAATCAAAATCTAAAGATATGACCAATAATTTGCGTTGGGGTCTTTTCTTGAATGTTATTGTGACAAATATGACAGGATGTATATTGGAAAGAAAATGATATTTGTTTTTTAATACCCAACCGCCACCGAGACTTTGCCTCTGACAATATCACATACAATTATACACAAAACTAGTTTTTAATAAAATGAAACAGATCAAAAAGTTATTTTACGTTTATACGAAACTTTTATTTTCCTGTATATGTAGGTACATAAACAAGTTAAGATAATCATTTCATATAAGTGGGCGGCTGCTACTTTCTACTGAAACGTACGAATTTTTTCATGTTAGAAATGGGTGTGGGGTTGGTATATTATTTCCAAATAAGGCAGAGATTATACAACTCTAGTATACAAAGTTCATGTCATATCTATTATTGTTACAAAAAATAAAGGAAGATTGGTTTAATAACAGTAGAATTGATTTTTATGTTCAGTTTTTAGCATTTTCTGTTCTACTTACCCACAGTACTTCTTAAACGTATGTTCATTTTTATTTCACCAGTCTACGATATAAGCGCACAAAGTTAAGCTGTAAAGTTTTAGAGTCAATAAAGTATAAAATTCTTCTTTTGTATGAATTTATATCGCGAAAGTGACTGCGATCATGAGTACGACGCACACTTATATGTAGGAACGTCATAGGAAGATTTTATGCGGGTGACAACAATAAAGTTGGTGCAATTTGTTTGTGCAATTTGTACCCGATTATTTATAAGTACGTTAGTTAATTTTAAACATTTGCCAATTTATATATATCATTTTAAGCGGTTTTAAATTTAAACTTAGGTAAAAAATTGTACCAAACTATAATTTTGTTATAGACTTTCAAAAAATTAGGTATATACGTTTAGATATTAGGAAGTACTATATGAGATTGATCTTAGATTATTAGATGGATGTTGCTTATCTCTCTCCCGTTTCTCGCGTTGAGATTCTTGTTATAATAATTGTGGTCGTGGAGTTTCCGGTAGTTAAACTACGAAGCGTTCTATCACATCATGAGTTGGCTGTAAGCTCATTTGTTGCTTATAGGTATCGCTTTATAATAAAATAAAAGCAATGGGTAAATAACGAAAAAGAAGTGTGATTGAGATTAAAGAGAAATTTCAGAAGTGTTATTATGTATTGCCTCGTCTTCACTTGTCATGTATGATTTAATCGAAGTGGTATGTCCCTTTCTAGTATGAAGCAATTGTTTGTCTAGATAGGAAGGTGTGGTTAAGTGTTCAAATGAAAATAATCATTTTATTTTTTTAGTTTAACACTGTATTATTATCGTCAAGTGGAACTTCACATTCCATGTATCCATTGGCGGCATCACGACTAAACTAAAGTAATGTTGAAATTTAAAAAAATCTTAAAATAAAACAGCAAATAAAATGCCGCGTAAAGTTATAATTTGGGTTCATTTTTTGCAGATATTTACTTACACATATACGCTCGTTGCGACATATGCTCATATCTTAATATAAATATATTTTTTATTTTAACAAAACACAATCATATATTTTATTAATGTGTAGTACGACATACATATATAACAAAATATTACATCAAGTTAACTGTAGTGACAATCCGAATACTTAGACATTCTTATGCAATAATTTTCTAAACTTAAGACATAAAATCGTGCACAATATTTATCCAATAGTACATATTTTCTATAATAAGTTCGACATTATGGCATTTTAACAAACAAAACAATTTTTAAAAACGTAATTAATGATTATTGTTGACCGCGATTTTACTTGTAATGGTTAAGTGTAGGTTTTCCAGGATACAGCTATGAGGAAATAAATCTGGCAGAGATTCCGTTCTCATACAGTTTCTAATACCAAGGTGTTTGAATCTTTGGCGCTTTGACTACGGAGGCCAAAACTATATACATATTTGCCTCTGTGTTAAAAAGCTGTTCATTCAAAGTAACGTAGACTTTTCAGCAGCAATAGAATCTCGCTTCGTTATATCTCCACGTGGAAATACGAGGCGTTCCAACATAGTCCGGATAGCGTTGCATTTATTATTCGTCGAGATCCTCGTCTTTTACTTTTGTCATCAAGAAAGATATTCGTCTTTTATTTGGGAGGCATCCACCTTGGGAGGGTTCCACCACAAAAATAAGAATATGCAATCATCTTTGAATGCGCAATATGATTATTATCGGCTAATAAAAGCTATATTATTATGATCTATAATTACATTGGCTACAGTCAGGACATCGTTTCATTTTTCGCCCACGGCGTCCATGTTTGGAGTCAGTCAATTTATAGTCTTGATAACTTGGGGACCTAGGTCTTGACCTTGAACGGGATCTGAAAAAAAAGTTACTATATTTCTTATTTTTTACTTATATATATGTATTTCAACGATAGTAGTCTATGTATTGTCGAGTGATAATTGTCCTCGTAAAATTCTGTCTGCCATCCTAACAGAATAAGGAAATTAATTTACAAACGCTCACAATTATATTATGTTGTTTTCAATTAGCCTAATGAAAAAGCGGACGGGCCACCTGAAAGCAGTCATCGTCGTCTATGAAAATTTGCAACACCAGAGGAGTCAACGATGCTACGCCGGCTTCGAAGGAGACCTCGCTTTGTATTTTTTTTAGAGTCTCCTGTCATTGTGTGTATTATTGCTTCTCCTAAGGATTAAGTCGGAGAATCTTATTTTTAATGTGTACCTTATTAATTAAATAAACGAAGGTACAAAATGTCTGATGTTACCGACCCGGAACTAGGAACCACCGTTAAATAGGACTGGAATCTCGTTTGAGTTCGATCACAAATACAAGCAGATACGTAGCCGTTTCTGAAGTATAACTTCCAAAACTTTATATAATTATCTGTTCCATCCCACGCTTTACGACTTTAAATGAACGATACAAAGTTCTACAAAAAAATAACATCAGCAAATGTATTTAGAATAATTTAATGTTGTTGTAGGTAATTTATCATTTAAAGTAGGTTGTTGTTGGAAAAATAGTTTGAAAACATCCCACAATTGGTCACGCTCAAGCATGGATATAATCCTCCTCTATAAAGAAGTTATTTCGTGGTGACCGTCACTGCCTTTGTTTATGTGAGTCTACTTGTACACATGACATCTGAATCACTTTCTTCGTATAGTATAATGTCAAATAGCTACTACCTGGATTTAGAGCGAGACAAATTCCTCGAAGTCCGAGAACATCTTCCACTAACATGCTCTTCCCCCATATTCTTGAAAAGGAAATCCTTGTACTGGTAGGCGAGGTAGAAAAGAGTGAAAAGGATCGCAACCTATGGACAAAATATCTTAGTGTCGTCAGTATATAATTTGCTTAAACCACTGCAGCGTACGCTTTTGATGAGTCTTGTTCGAATCGGACATTGTGTTGCTCCTTTGCTAGGCAAGATTTTTTCGTCACATCTGCAAAATGTTTAGATGAGTTCACAAATACACTATTTATCCCATTGTACCAATTCGGGCATGTGGAATTAAAAAGTGGTATTTGTGAGCAGCTCGTATTGGATATTATCAAACACCCATAACACATACAGCAAAGTTTAACAAGGGGCTATCTACTGATAACAATAAGGAGCCATAAGTTAACTTGCCTATCGAAAGGCAAACGGTTTTTTTTTTTATTTATAGGTGTGTTACCCAACTGTAATGGTTTTATGTTCGACTTGTGTACCTAATAGATACATTTGTTTATTAGCAAGACAACAATATTAAATTGTGATCACTATTCTTTCATAAACAGCATCCATAAATTTTTATAATACAGTAAAGGCTCACGTGCACATTTTTAGAATTCCGTATCTTAAAAAAATCTTGTAGAATCCGTTTATATTACGTCTGTGTCTCTGTAAAGACTTTTCTCAGGAATACATGGCAAGTCTGCAATCTCTTGGAGGTACGAAATAATCAACTTCTAAGTATTAAATATATAATAGGTTGCATGCATTGTTATGTCATATTAAGGTGTATGTTGTTTTCTACAGCTAGGAGTAAATTTCTCTGCCTGAACTTTGAAATGTAACATGTGGTTTGTGTTCGCAGTAAGCCCAAATAAATCTTACTCCAAGTTTAACTTAGACTAGAAGTCCAATAAATGCAATCAAAAGGTTCGGCATCATGAAATTTGGCAAAAAGTAATGTCGTAATACAAATATAGGGAAAAATGTGAAAACCGTAATGTTTTAGTTCTATTATAATTTTTATTTTGCGATTACAAACTTACACAGAAGCCTTCAGTCGTAAATGTGACCTGCTTGCAAATATTTTGTGACTTTAACTTATCTTATATATTTAAAAGATTTGTTTAGGAAATTCAAGAATATTCCTATATATCTACGCCTAAAACGCTATCATATATATACCTACGACTAAAATGTTATTTTTATATTGAATAGGATAATTTCACGAATGTATAATTAAATATTCAATAAAATATTACTTAAATATTTTTATTCATCTGAGTAGGTATTTACTTGTCGGACTGATAATAATTACTTATTAATAAACCGATTAGCTGAAAAACATCATCAGATGATCCGACCACGTCTAAATGAGACAAATACGTCAAACCCTACCGCGATATTCAGTTGCCGTATCCTGATGAACTCGATAATAGACTCCGTAAGGATTTCCATCTCTTTTCCCCGCAGCATCTACTCAGCTTTCTGCAAGCAGACCGACCTACATGGCCTTATTCATATTGTAGCGGAGAACAAGCACTTTCTCGCAAAGTACGGATCATGCAGGACGATTTAATACTAGAATTTTATTATCCACTACTAAAATTTGCTTGCATTTTAAAACGTTGAAAATTATTAAAACGCTTGACAGTTGTTTTGATTCTTGAATTCCTTATACTGTTTGTTAGCGGCTAGCTAGGTGGTAGCAAAGTAAACGATTGGAATCAGTTTCTATATTAGAGAATGCGTTAAAGTAAAAGGAATTTAGTATCCAGGAGTAAATAAAACCTAAAATAGAAATCAAATCTATTATTATCATTCTACTATTTGACATAATCGAAGAAAATGAGTTTGCTTCAATCTTACTAAGGCAACATTGGTAATCTGTCTGCTGTCATTGTCATGTCATGTCATAACAGTAACAATCAGACAAATTGAGAAATATTTTACTAGAGTAAAGTGCACGTGAATTTTTGAATTCCGAACAAAATTTACGTAAATAATTTAGAAAATATGGATAAACAAGACTTTATTCCTTTTTCACACTCGTGCAGATTATGTTTACGTAGACAAGGATTTTTTAATGTATTTAAAATTAAAGGTCTATTGTTAGATATTTACGAAATAATAGGGTTGAAGGTAACAGATTTCGTAATTTTTAAGTATTTGATTGTATATGTCTACATAAACAATTGCAGTATTTTTTAATAATTGTAGATGTTTTCATCAGAATATTTGCCACAAATGATATGTAAGCAGTGTTTAAACGTATTAAGTGATGTTAAAAATTTGAGACAAGTGGCTTCTACAAATGAAAAACGTATGAGAAACTTGGCCAGTAGTGCACAATTTAACCAAAACCAAGTCAAAATTGAACAGGTAAATATAGTCATGTATTACATATGACTACCAATAGAAGTAGGGTTGTACTTGAGGCTTAATTGAAGCTATTTTAATCAGTTACACCTTTTCTCATAAGACATTCATACATTTGTATTCAGTTACAGACGAAATCATAGAAAACATAACTATAACTACATAACTACTGTTCTGATGATGTGACAACTTTGTTTAATCCAAATAGTAACAGTGATGAATTTCAGATATGCAGAGAAGATAATCAGAGAGATTTAGATAGGAGTAGAGAAAATGTTAATGCTGCGGAGAACCATAGTAGTTCAAGTTTTAAAACAGAGAATGCAATAATTGAAGACCTCTCCAGCTCTGGTAGCTCCCCATGTCCCACAACTCACAACACGGGCTCTCATATCCCACAACTAACTGTGAGGAGTGATTTGTTTACATCACCTGAAATGGAGGTAGTTGCTTTACTCAACATGCCTTGAGTTAATGATACTTTAATTAATATATTATTAACTTTTAAGATGGTAGTCCATACCAATATCACTACACTTAATTCTTCCTTCTAACAATAACTTTAAGTACTGCAATGTTCCCTTTGAATTGAAAATGGCAAGACAGAGGACTTTTAATGCACATGACACACGTTAAGAGATATTCCAATAAAATTTTGTGCGCAGACTTTATATAAAAAACATATTTGTACATTTGTAAGTAGTAAGAGTTTACTTTCAAATCTATGATAGGAGAGTAGAACATTACACATGTTTATTATAAATGCAGATATTACTTTATAAATTTAATTTCTTAATATTAATATTGCAGTCATGCTTGGATACAAAAATATCCACAGATTGGGCCGAGATAAATATACAGAAACGGAAACCTATGCAAATAGAAACAACTTACAGATGTGAAGTAAGTCACACTATAAACATAATTAGACTACTAAGTTTATGACATGTGTAAACTTTTGTGTATGATTTTTGATGTGATTCTATGCAATACAGTATGCATGCATACTGGGAATTGAATTTTTTTTGGTTTGATTATGTCAATACATGCTTAGAGCACAAATTTTTAATGATATATAATGTGATAAAATAATATAAGCACAGCAGTTAGTGTTAAGTACAAATACTTAACCCTTTAACGACTTCGCTCATAAATAAACTACTGAGCTCATATTTATATCAAGTAAGCATTCCGGGTGTCAGCACTAGACTGCAGTTGTTTTCTGTAGACTTGTGTCGATGATTTATGAGTCTATTGTTTGGCATCTATGAATACACAGTTGTCGCATTCTTGTAGCACCTACGTCAATACAGCTCTTGTTCGCTCATAAGCCGTGCAGATTTGTATGAACATAACAGCTGTTTGTATGACACATGTATTGTATTACGCGAAGTAAAACACAGTTTTTCCCGCAGTTAAAGTGTTTCTTTAAATATTATTGATACATACAATTAGAAAATAAGATTCCAACAATTGTATTACTAATATACTGTTTATTGCAGACTTGTGCAAAAAATTATGCAACATGGAAAAAGTTTTATTTTCACAACCGTCTTCACAATAAATCAATTGCATGTCCATTAGAAAGTTGTGGGAAAAAATTTGCTTCAAAAGGTGATTTAGAGAAACATTATCGCACCCACACTGGGGACAAACCCTACCACTGTGAACTGTGTCCACGGCGATTTGCACAGAGAGGAACACTCAAGTCTCACAGGGAAGCCGTCCACAACTTAATCAATGAAGTAATAATCGGAACATGAAAGCACTTATAACGTCTTGGACATACATATATAATAAAACTTTCATTCTTGTATTTAACAAGTAAAAGCTTTAATCAAAATTTTACTGCCACGTTTGTAATATAATTATCATCGACTTGAATCTATACTTAGGTATACCCTAAAATCAGAAATCAGTACAACATCATACCCAATGAGTCATGAGGTTTTCATTTAAAATGTCTTTACCTACAACTAAAAAAAGTAAAATAATGACTTCATGTGCCTTATTTTGTCAAAGGAAAGTGTCAATGTAGGATTCCTATAGAAAAGTGACTAGTGACTATTCCTAATTAAACCGTATCATACACATCATTCTTATATTCCTATGTATTTATGGTTGTTAAATAAACATATGTAAATTTAAAATAAATAATTTTATTTAGTACAACAATTCCAAAGATAATATAATTATTTACATATTAGTTACGACTTACGACTACTAAGCTAGGATATGCTATTTCTAATTATTGCAGTTAATGCAAGGTACATTGCCAGTGCTATGATCACTAAATGCAAATGTTTTATAATACAAATACGTCATCAATCTTTTATCAAAGTTGTATAGGAATGATTGGTACTTTAAACAATAAAATTATGTACATCACAGGATTTAATTTATTTTACAATGTAATCAGTTTTCTCATCAATAATATAATTAATGTTATTTTCAATGTTACAATTTCTTAAAGATAACTAAGTATGAAGAAACTTAGTGTAAATAGTTAAATTTGGTATTAACATCAGGTTCATATTCATAACAAAAATGTTCTAAGGTTTTCATCATTACAGAATACAGATAAAATATTACTTACACATAGAAAAGAAGTTATCTATATTTTTATAGTTATAGTTACAGGTTATGTATTTAATTTTTAAGAGAGATATAATTTAAAGCTGAGAGAACTATAGTTTGACCAGGGAGGTACCACCACCGCCTTCATAATCCGCCGTAAAGTATTACTTGTGTCGGTTGGAGAGGTGCGGTTGCCGGGTACACGTTGAAGTGAAGCGACCATCTTGGTCTTCAAGAGTAGCATCTGCGTTCGAGCTCAGATAGGATTTCGGTCATGTTTGTGGTTGTATGTGGATGTCTATGGGTTGCGACTACTTAACATCAGGTAGTTTGCATGCTTGTTTTCTACTTTATTCACATAAAAAAGTGGCAATGCTTAGTTGGCATATAATTTATAGCATAACATAGTCCAATTGATGTTCTGAAGTTTTTACGCTACCCAAGGGCGTCTGTAATCAATTACCTATAGAACATGAATCTCATCTAAAATTGATCACAGATTTATGGTTACTTCTATAGATTAAGACAATCGCCTCTTATGTGAGCGACTCACCAAACATTGGCGACATATTGAATTGTAACATTTGTTGTTATAAAGTAACTTTATTATGATTAAAAAGCCTTAAATTGTCGTACGATCCTGGCCAATTTTTTAAATTGGCACTTGTCAGTAAATACAAGCATCCTAATCTATGAACCCATTAATGATAAAGTGCAAAAGGTAAATAAAATCTATGGAGATTATTTAATAGTATATTAACAGCACTTAAGTCCCCTTTGTTGTTGTTATTATTGGGAAGTATTTTTTTTATATAATTTTCATGAAATATTCCGCATGTTTTCTAATTAAAATTAAATTTCCGTGTATTACTTATATCTGTAAATTACTGCAACATAACATCAACCAAGTATTCTATAAAATTTTAAATATTAAATTATAATTTCGTAATGATCGCAAAGAATTAGGTATTATGGTGCAGTGAGTAACAGTGCAATTTTATGAAATAAAAATTAACTCTTATAAGGATACCTTCCTCAAATATTCACTGTTTCTAACCAAAATTTTGTCGTGCGCATTAGCCACCTTAGTTACTCCAATGACAAATACCGATACATGAGTAATACACATTTCATATCATAAAAGTAACCTTAACGTTGTACAGGTTTCAGTGGAAAGCATAGAGCAGCATGAGGAAAGTGCAGACTGCCACCACGAGCCCCAGGATCAGCGAGTCGCGCCGCTTGCGCGCGTTGATACGGTAGATCAGGCTGTTAAGCATTGGAAATCTGCAAATCCAAATATCATTGTTAGTTTTTTTTGCAAGTTTTCTATTAGAAACCATTACTTCATTTCAATCAAATTTAGTAAAGTAAATGAACAAACCAAAAGTAAACAATCAAGTTTTAATAATCCAGTATAGTGATATGCAATTATAGTCCTATACAGATCAAATAATTATGATAATTGAATGAGTGAGTAAAACATAAGACTAGAATGTACTATAATTTATTTTCGTTAAAACTCTTGTAATTTGATATATCAGTCTATTATGTCTTCACCAATATTGGACACAATTACAAATTAATATTTTGAATGCCATCAAGCAGTATATGTTCCGGTCATCTTTTGTAATCATAATAATAATAAATAGATAAACAAAATAACCTATTCAAATCTTAATTCTACTTTCACTCAGTGTCAAATGTGACGAAAATTTATATTTTGTTGTTAGCGATATTTAAGTAAAATTTAAGTGTTACATTGCAAAAAAAAGTTTTTTTTACTAATTCAGATTTTAAACCTGACATTAGTACCAATAATATTTCTTAAGAAATTCTTATGTTTAGATTTATATTATAATTTAAGGTACGATATATTAAGAGACCAAATTTTTAAAGCTACTAATAATATACCAATAACTTTATTAAATGTAAATGGTCTTAAGATTATATAGGTGTTAAATACCTGTTAGTAATGTCATTAAATCTAGTCTGCATGCGCTTGAAGGTTTGCCGCTGTGACGTGAGATGTTCGCGTGCTTCCATAGCTATGTTTATTTGCTCATCTACTAAAATGTGTGAACTGAAAAAGGAAGGCAACATATTATTATTATTATTGTATTCTAGCTGATGTCACAACTTCGTCCATCTGTATTTTTAACCTCGTAATATATGTAAGGGGCAAAATATGTTTTAATTCAACAATGTCTCAATCACACTACATAATAAATTAAACTATTTTTAACAATGAAAAAGGTTTCAAAGATGCAATAGCAAAATTAAAAATACTGATTGTTCTTTGTATCAATTATTATAACAATTTCCAAATAATATTAAAAGGTCTCTTATAGATCTGTGCAAGTACAGTTGGTTGTGACACATATAGTATGCCTATATAAGTAACAATTTTCCTGCCTTACTTACTGAAACATATATTTTTTTAACAAAACTGTTGATCTACACTGAAAAATAAGGTATTATATCTCACATAAGTGCAGTGTCACAGTGCAGTATATTATAGTTTTTCATCCCATTGTACCTGTGCAAGTGGTTGGCTTCCTTGGCGTACTGATCCCGGCGACTGAGACCCGCGGCCGCAGCAGGTGGCGGGCTGGCGCCGCGCAGCAGCTCCTCGCGTTCGCGCCGTGCACTCACGCGGGCCGATGTCTTCGAGAATTCTTGCTGATAGTCCTGAAATACATATAATGTTATAATTTTAGGTTACTGAACCTTGAACCTAGCAGCAACCCTTTTTAGGTCCTTCTGTTATGCTATGGTCTAAAGAAAACTGGTGTTAACCTAGAGGTGTTAACTCCAACATATTGCTCCCATAGGTATTGGTTGGATTATGTGTTACTAAACAACTCATTTCCATAATGTTATCAAACTTCCCTGAGGTCTTCTGAAAAAGGTTAGTTAGGACCATTTTAATTGATTTGAAATGGTAATGACTGAGAGCAACCACTTAACTAGGCCTCACAGATTCCATATTTATTAGAATAATATTAAAATAATAGGATTTAATAAAATGTTAATGTATGATATTCACTTTCTTACCATAAGTATTTCTCTATGTCTCTTTAGAGTGTGCAATGTTGCAGTTCCACTCGGTGCTACATCTGCCATCTTGTCATTGATTGATAGTAACTATTAAACAAAACAGAACAATATTAATTTCTTGATAAACAATTGAACAATACAATATTTGTAACTATCATACATTTGGTTTGAAGTTCATCTTATAATATTATATTTTTAATCAGTACTATATGTTTACGCAGTAGTTGTTTATCAAGCCTTGTAAAAATGAATTGGATTGTGTTATGTATGTGTGTATGGATATATATGTGTGCATGATCAATTCTACCATATTATCAAGTAAAAATAGATCAGTGCATTGGTAATCACCTTGTCCATTTGTCTACATGTTTAACAGATTTTTTTTGGTAATAAATTAGTATCTGGATTATACCTGAAATCTCTAAAATGTTAAAGGTATTCAATAGCTATTGAAATAAATTTATAATCTACTGGTTTTGCATTACAGCCCCTCACATTAAATTAAAAGATGTTTTCATAATGAAAACCCAAAATATATTGCAGCTTACTTACTTACTTACTACCCATATCTTCATTACATTGTTTTATGAAACTAATGGCTGAGTAATTAATAATATCCAAATATTAAGATTGACATAAGTGTGCTTAGCGTTCTAGGAAGCATAGTAAGCGGCATTTTACAAATTTGTCTTCTTTATGTATTAGTATTTATATTATATACGAAACAAAATACTTGGGACGTAGTAGGTACATGTATTTACCTTATTAAGTAACTGTTGCAACTCCATTGACATGGTGTCGAACATATCGTCACTGTTGATAAGTGGTACACTCTCTGAGCTCAGGCCCGTCGTCGCACTGCTGACTCCAAGTTTACTAAAGGCCACCAATTTCACGTCTATGTCATTTTCTAGAAGACGAGCTTGTTTTCTTAACTCTGGAATTTTTTAATTTCAACCCATAAAGTAACTTTAAGAAATTTGGAGTGTAAATGTATATATCAGAGATATCAAATAGTGCATCTATGTACAGTCTTATGGTGCTACGTCATACGTGTTAATATTTTTATATTATTATTACTATTCGCTAAGTATATACCTTCCCATGAAGAGTTTGTAGTCGACATTATAAAGTTTTGTTGTGTAATATATTTTCTATTATAAATACCTAGGTAAAATGTATACTTTGTTTATAATAAATTATTATATTATCGCCTTGTTTACAATGCAATGCCCACACAGTCAAACCATAGAGTGAGTGAACCGTCTGTCAATTTTATAGAACAAATAGTATTTAATATAATAAAAATAGTATACAGATAATAAAATAAAATTATATATTTATGGTTGTGACTGATCGGTGCCCAATATAAATAGAGCAGTGTAAATGGCTTGGTTGTTTAACAAAGATTGCCTGTAGCGCCGGAGATGTGGTTGAGTCATTAAATAATTAAGAATATAGTTTTACAATTATTCAAGTAATAAGTTACTTTTATATCCTGCTTCTATGGATTTTCGATATTAGGAAATCACAGTTTGGAAGGGTAAATACAGATATACTGTAGAAGGCATGGCAGCTATGTCCTGCTATGTGCAAAAGAGTTGTTTTTCAAATTATTGTTTATTATAATTTATTAAATTATTATAACACATTGTATCATAATGATTTATGAAATGAAATGCATGAAAGTAGACATGATTTACTTTTTTATCGTTCTTTGCTATCAGTACCTGGATATGTCATCAAATGATTTCATTACGACACTTCTGACAGTTTTCTATTTGACTTGTTGAGTTATAAGGCGGCAAATGTTTGTAATCCGTTGGCGATTTTTTTTTTGCTTTCATTCACTTTGAATATTACGATTGATAAATTGCGCCATTAATTTGCATTAAGTTTGTTAATTCAGTAGAAACAATGTATAATGGTGTCAATTCCAAACTCGAAAATACTAAAGGTTGCAGAAGATCTTTTAAACCACATTGAAGTGCGTCTGGTGGAAAATATTAATAAAGAATGTATGTTGAACGGATTCAAAATATTCCACAAATTAGATTTTATTTTTTGATATAATTTATTAGTTTCAGACGAAGACTTGCTAGCACTACATTCAATATTTGGTCCGACTTTGGTACGAGCACTTAATATTCTCGAAAAGTATCCAACGCTAGCGACTTATTCTGCACCAAACAAATCGCGGATGCTCATTGAAGTCAAGGGAGAAAACGATCGCTGTTATAGAATTTTTCCTAGATTAAATTACTGTCCTTGTTTAGCTTTTAAACACCAAGTTGTGGTTACCAAATCCCAAGTAACTTGTAAGCACGTTCTGGTCGCTAGAATAGCATTAATCTTGGGGAAAATTGTGGATCACGAAGTGAGCCAAGACCAGTATCTTATGTTAGTGCAGTCCATGTTTGAAACTCGAAATGGATGAAGGCTCTTCACAATATTACTTTACAGCATCTATGAGTTCTGGAAAAACATTATGCAGTTTGTTGAAAGCTATTCAGTTTCAAGAAGTGAGTATTGATGTTAATTTATGCTCTTATGTCAATTTCTTTTGTATGACAAGAAGAGGAAAAAGCATTGATAACCAACTTAATAAGGACCAAGCTTGACCTGAAGCTAATGCTATGCATTGCTACTTTTAAGGATTGAGATGGAATATCTCAAATGTAAATTCCCCTTCAAATCAGAATAAAGGAGTTACACTGCTGCTACAAGGGAGAGAGGTTGTTGCAGTGGTGCTCTCATAGATTATCTTAAAGAGCAAAAGTTTTACCACCCATAAAAACCAACCGTGTACACAAAATTTATTTGCTAATACTTAATCTGTGGGAAACATTTCCATAACTTAAATTCAGCTTGTACATAACTGTTGTGTAAGTAAAATTTGTAGACGCTTATAATTAAACACAACTACTAAATTTACATTGGCACTATAATACAGAGGGCGAACATAATAGTTGTATCATAGACTACACGGATGAGGCTAAACACAGCAAGTGTGTCTAGTGCCACCTGTCCCGAGGTTGACTAATATAAATATGAGCACCACAGTCAAGAATTGAGTATAAGCAAACATTATAAAAAAATATATAAAATTGATATTTTATACTCCAGGAAGACCTGCTTCGAACAATACTATAAAAGTATTTCACTAAAAACAATCAATCACATATTTTAATCATATGCTTGCATACCCAACCATCACACACACATATATGCAAAAATACATATACATACTTAATTAAGTAAGAAATACTTGTTTAGATTAAGAACTGTGAATTTTATTGATAAATAGATATATAAAATTCATTTTTTCAGTGTGCTGTGTTCTGTGCCATGTCAGAGGGGTTAAAATTGACAGTAGAAGAAGGAAAGTGTGTGCAAGCCTCTGCATATGTCCCGGCTGATAACTTTACCGAGTATCATGTGAGAGATGATGTGGACGTCATATTTAAAGTAATTTGTATTTCAATACTTTTATGTCCATTTCTTGTTTTCTACATTTCATTTACTTAATCTATAAAAAATGTTTAAAATTACAAACCCATTGCTGTCTCTACATGGAAGATATATGAGAAAAACTTTTTATTAGGGCACATTATTAAAGCTATAGAACCCAAAACAATAGTTGAAATTTTTGTCTGTTGGTCTGTGCGTTTGTGCCCACTAATCTCAGAAATGGCTTAATTGATCTCAGTACTATTTTCATATATTGCAGTAAGCTTAATATTTTTTTTACTTAATTTACTTCAATTGGTGTATAAATAAAATGTTATGACAATTAAAAGTTGTAGGTGTATTCTTTGATGCATGTTGGCAATCCTAGAAATCTTTCAAATCGCTCTTCTCTCCGTGTGATATTAATCAGTGCTCTTGCCAACAGCATTGTCAATCAAATATTAAGACTACTTGTTTGAAAAATTTCTTGTCAATCAAACTCTATTCATCACAGCTTTCAATGTGAAGTAGAACAAATACGTTATGTTGCCTATTACCCGCGGCTTGGCTTCTTCCGCAACTTCTACCGTGATTCGGGCCACCGATATCACCGAGATAAGAATGGGCCACCGTATCAACGCCTTCCTCTGCTCCCAAAAAAATTAGCTTCAGGGCATCCATTTTCAAGGCTTGTCATTGTCGCTGCTAGTTACAAAGCCGACTCGGTATCGATGCGACAAGCGGACCCCAACCTGAGATCGATGTCGATGCGGAAGCTGGCACTGTCGAGGTTGGCAGACAGAAGGGCGCTCAGCGACAGTCCCGACTCGGGTTCTATATTCTTTGGTTATATGTTTATTATTAAAACAATCATAAAATTCATTTCAGATCAGCATAGCTGTACTAGTGGAGTGTCTTAACATATTTGGGTCGGGTGAAGAATCCAGTTTGAAGATGTATTACAGGAGCGAAGGTTCACCATTGCTATTGGTGTAATTTTTTATTCTTATTCTAGAAAATTCATTTCATATGTGCCAATATATTATGTAACAAGTGTAAAAAGATAGGCTGGCTTCTGACTACAAAATATGATAAGCCTCCAAGATTGATGGTTGGTAGTTTGTTATTTACGAACGATCTGTGAGCGTATCTACTGCATGTAGCTGAGGTATTGAGAGATGCCAGAATATATGGTTCGATCGACAAAATACTACGCGCAAACAATCCAACAATATTTGCGTTTTAGTGGAAAACATTATCGGCTTATATGAAGTATCTATCGTAATAGCAAAACGGCTGTGAATGTCATCAGGTGGGACAACTGTTTAATATGGAATTGGCCACAGATAAGGTCGCAGGTGGACCGTCCGCTAACAGAGCTGCTCGATGGCCAGGCTGCAGCCGCAGTCGGTGCACAACGTGATGACGGACTGCGAGATCGCGACGCAGGCGGCGGAGAGCGCGCTGGAGCTGCGCGACGAGGAGGCGGCGGCGCGCCTGGTGCTGCGCGCGCCCGCGTTGCTGGGGCTGCTGGCCGGCCTCGAGCGCTCCGGGGACGTGCTGGAGCTGCGCCTGGCGCCCGATCACCCGCATCTGAGCTTTGTCACCTACGGCATGCAGGTAGTACACCTGCAATTATTTATGCACAAAAAATACTTTTGACACTTGCGCTAATCTTCGTATTCACTGGCAAATCTAGTGTGCAATATATTTTTCTAATCTCTTATCTATGTGGTTTTTGAGTCAAAAAATAAATTCCATGATTTATAACATGGCAATATACATATGCATATGGTATACTTTTGATAACTCAGGAAACTATTAAGGACACATATGCCCATTAGCTATTCCAGCTATTTGCTTCAGTTTTTGCATATATCGCAAATCATAATATGCTCCATTCCCAATTATTTTTTATATATTAAATTACAAACCTTAAATTTGTGAACCAATATTTGAAGTCTGATGGTGTTGATGTTGTTATGCTTCCCTTCCACACAATATATTACATACTTTGCAAAAATTAAGATGTAGCTCAGTTTGCAGTTCACCAAATTTCTTTAGTAATGAATAAGTTTCATTCCTTAACTATTATGTTTTTTTTCATAATACATACTAAATGTATACAACATTTGATGGACATGTGTCATTAATTTCAATTACAGGACAGATCGTGCATTGACGTCCCCAAGTCATCGGAGATGGTTCAAAGCTTTAATTGTGAGGAGCCTATTACGCTCAAGTACCAGCTCTACCACATCAGGCTCATTATGAAGGCACTTGCGATTTCTTCAAAGGTGGTATTTTTACTAGTATTTTATGGCAAGAAAAAATAAACAATACTTTCGATCTTAGTAAAAGATAATGAAATTGGTAACCTCCCTGAGGTACACTGTTTTCACATGTGACACTTGTGTAAAAATGCATTATGATATCTGCACCTTGTGAATATGCCTAAAAGCAGATGTTGGGTTACATCAAATATGTGTATGTTTCATATATTTAAATTCGCTTTAAAGGTGGCAGGTACTGTCAGATGTGAGTAATGTTTGTCTGTCTTGTCGTAGGTTGTACTCCGGTGCAGCTGTAATGGGCTGCTGCTGCTGCAGTTAAAGTTAGAAAAAGAGGACCAGCGACAAATGTTTTCAGAATTCACTATTGTGCCATTACTTGACGACTGATTTAATTAACTCTTTTGTAACTTATAAATGAACTAATTAATACATTATAATAAATCAAAATTATTATGAATGTAAATTTTATTGACACTATCCAAAATATTATTATGGCATAAATAAAAACAAAGTGCCATTCAAACAGAGAAGATCCAAAACGATTTAATACAAATATAGCAAAATAGTATCTACTTGAATAGAAAGCAAATCAATACTGTGTAAAGTACAAAATTATTGATATAGGGTGGTTCCACTACAGTAAAAATATTAAAATTGAAAATATGTTTATATTTCGTTATTCAAAAGTATACCTTAAAATAAGGAATGTTTACAATAACCTCAGTGTAATAGATAAATAATTGTCATTTTAAATCAAACCACTGACCAAATGATGACAAACTATTTATGTTAATTACAAAAAAGTATTTTATGTGTGACAGTTGTAAGTACTTTTGTACAGGTTTTCTGCAATGTGCATTTCTTTTATAGATACATACATAGTTTTCCACATCAAATTGTCACAGACGCCTTGTTAGATATTTGTTTTATTTTTGGGCACGCTACGAACTCTATATACGGTTCACACTTTAATTACATTGAACACAACAATCATCCTAAACAGGACAAAGTGTTAAATATCATGAGTACAATATTTTACAATTTACTTCTAATACATAAAAATTCAATTCCAACAACATGTAAATTTAGTTAATACATTATGATTACGAAAATTTTCATAACAGCGCAAAAAAATTGCGTCGATTTACTTATTACTACCACTTACTGTGGTATTTAATAAAAATAATTAGGGTTCACACATTCTAAGTAACTGTCGTTGCACAAAGGCCGCTCGTTCGTCAACGAAAGAGGCTCGAAAGGACCACAAATAGCGGGCTCTTTCCCGCGGTCGCCGGCCGGCGGTTGATTTTAACGCATTGCGTAAATAGAGGGAATTGGACGAGTGGTTCGTGTTAGGCGCCGGCGCTTATGGGTCCGCCTCTCGTGGCGAAACCATGAACCGTGAAGATAAGTCCTTTATACATAACCTCCATAGATTTGCAAATTATGGAACACGGGTGTGGCACGGAGGGGTTTCGAGGGAGTGAGACAGTTCGTTCGACGGACATCGCATGGTTAATGGAAGGACTACTGGAATTCAAATAAAAAAGACCATTGTTGGGATATCGCAAAAGATCTTGCTACTAATGCTACTTGTTGATGTATTAAATTAACTGATATATCACTGGGGCGATAATTTCAATTAAATTCAACTTTATTTAAATTATATATTTAAATTAAAACGGTAGACGGCAAATGGCGCTAACAGAAGTCTGTGTGTAATACAATTCTGATCTATGTAGTAATGGTTCAATGTTCCATTAAGCATGCGACATAACTGACGCGCGTGTGAATCTCCGAATTCTAAATATTTATATTTTGTTAGTGACATTCGCTGATAAATAACAAACAAGGAATTTAATGAATAGTGGTAAACGTTGAACATTGGCATATGATACGTCTTATTAAATGTTAATACGTTATGTGATCTTCCTTCATCGAATCGTTGGCTCGTAGAAGTTAATATTATCCTTATTATACATAGACTGATAAGTTAGACTACAAATGCATCCAAAATCGGATTCAATATACTAACCCCTGTATCCTATATACAGCATGACTAGACAATAAATAGTCCAATTTTATTAGAAACTTCGTTTCTTGCTAATTATAATATGATCAATTCATTAAATAGACACCATTATTAAGTATGTAACATTTAATTTTATGAATTGAAGGCGAATATTTCTCTAGCCCTTTTTAAATTTCAACACATAAATAAATATAGGTATACCTTACAGAGTAGTCCTGGTGCGGATTGTATTTTTTTTTAAATATAACATAAACTACCACATGCAGCAGCTCACAATATGTTATTGAACTTATAGATAATAAAAAATGTATCGTTTAAATTTTCTTGTGGCCAGTAATGGAACCCGCGACATCTGCTTCTCCAATGTGGCTATCGTCCAGCGCGGTCCATAAAATATATAAGTGATGAAGGTTTAGAACATGTGAGGCTCTTTGCACGTTCATAGGCGATGTCAAACTTCACTTATATTTTACAGAATATTACTGTCAAGGACCACACGGCCTAAAATCCGCACCGGGGCTTGTGTACTAATTAATATCTGAAAATTAGTGGTTTCGCGTGGTAAAAAAAATACAATTTAGGTTGTGCACCGCGAGATTGTTAATACACTGCTGTTTAATTTTTATAACAGCGTTTTACAACTTTTCAATTATAACGCTCTTAAGATAAACCACTCATTGGGCTAAAACTTCAAACAGTAGCATCAATGAGTGGCTGAAATAATTGAACTAAGCTAAATAACAGTTAAATATTATAACACCTTCCACCACAAGTCGACAATGATAAATGATTATATCTAAAATAAATAAATAATTTAAATAAATGCTATGTACAGGTAGTTTAGATTTCAATAAAATATAAGCCTTTATACCGCGCTTACTCGAGAGGGCAGCGTCGCAAGAATGACAGCAAAATTATAGATGAAAGTGACCTTACCGTACGTGTACTATAACTGTGCCACTCTGAAGCACGTCACAATTGGCCGCTCGTTATTCAATTACACAAAAAAAGAAATAGCAGACTGACAGCTATTGTGAACAGATAATACCTGTTTAAAACAAAAGGGCCACAAATTAAAAATATTCAAAATCTTTCTATTGTAAAAATTCAAATTTTGTCGGTCACATATCCGAATGAACCATTAAAAGCAGAATAAAAATACCTTTCTAACAGTGTATAACACCTGTTTATCGGTTATAAAATTAAAGAGCAATTATACACACAGCACAGCACACACATATTATATATACTATATATTATATTCTACAATTTTGTGAAACTTTTATGTACGTATGTACGTATATTATTAGTAATAATAACCCTTTATATTAAAATTTACATATATTGATAATTTTAAAATAGGAAACACAACATACGGAGGGAAGAGGGGCCTCTCCCAACACAGGTTTTTGGAACTTACCGGGGGAGCTTACTTACCCATTATTTGTTAAGAAATTTGTAAAGAATTTTTGATTTTGTTTTTTTTTTATATTTTCGTAAATTGGTCATAAAAAGCATTTGCAGCATGAGACTATTGAAACAACCTGCGCTATTATAAACGAAATGTTACTATTTGATATATTAATATCTACATATAGTTTTGTGGAATTTTAGAATCATTATCATTTTCTTTCTAAAATCTCTTTAGCTATAAACTCCTTTTATATCTACAAAAAGTATTTTAAGTTAGCTGAGATTTTCTCGCGCTGATTTATTACGTGCCTACTTAGTAAAGAAATTTTAAAGTGTCAGGCTTTTACGTAGTTTGTTTATTTTCCCTTGATTATAGTCTCAGCATAAATATATCTCTACGGTAACTAAAATATGTATAACATAATCTCTAGCAGAAGCAAAGACGTTCATAAAAACTCTAATACTATTTAAGGTTTATTATGGGTGTCTACTGGCAGCAGTGAGAACTTACCATCAAGAGGACTGAAAGGTCGTTTGCTTTTTCCATAGAAATTACATTACGCGGTTACGTTGTATAAAACAAACAAATGCCGTTTTATCATACATTTTTAATCTATCACCGAATCACTATTTTAAAGCTAAAACAGGTGACAATAACCTCGTCTGACAGCCGCTTGAAAAGTAATTTTGCTAAAAGCATTGATTTTGGATTATCTATGGTTTGAAGATAAAAGGATTTTCGGAAAACATTTTTTGAACTTGAGAGATTAGACCGTCTATTAATGCAATAATTACGCCGTGCAATGGAATAATTATATTTTGTAACTAGCTACTGCGCGCGACAAAAGTTCTCATTTACTTACGCCCGTAACTTTTTAATTGATAACTTTTATTTAGAAACCGATTGAAACCGCACCGAAAAAAATTAATACGTTTCTAATCTTTGTATGTAATAATCTAGCTGTTAAGGCACAGAAAAACAAAGAAAACTTGTAACAACTATTGTTTTAGGTTCTATTGCATTAATTAAGGTTCCTAATAATAGTTTGCTGCATGCTACATGGACGCTCTATTGCTATTCTTCAACATTAAAAAGTTGTGGTCTGTCTCATATCTCATACGAGAAACCCCGAATCCTTAACATAGTGCTTGTACGTAAATTCGTTTAATCTTGTTATTGAATTATTGTTCGTTGTTTCAGAGTTCGTGATGTCAGAAGGGGGACACGCGGGCGGCACGTATCCAGCGCGCTCGCCTATGTCCAGCTCCACCACGGGCCACTCGAGCTCCAGTCACCACAGGTTTTTATATCAATTATAACTACTTAATAATTCTTTATAATTACTAGGTTATTGTTGTATACAAATGTAGATGCGGATCGAGTAATTATATCCTGAAATACGTATATGCTGAAATCGCATACACAAAATCCATGCAATATATGTGACGTAATATGTATCTTAGATACAGATAGACGGTGATTGTGGCCCTTAAATGATGCTCTACATGGTAATTAACCATACATATGATACCTACTTGTTATATTCATATTAACATATTCTATAACATAAAAAATTTAAAACGTTATTGGTATTAGGAAACCATTATAAATGTATCTAGATTTAATATGTTATAAAGCGTAATTAACATTTTTCGATTGCTTGTTCGATTATTATGATAATACCTAATTATAAACAGAATCTAAACAGAAGCACTATTGATTTATATTCATTTAGTATGAAAGACTAACTTGCCTTCTTTAAAAGCAATATATCCGTAAAAACCCTAAAAGAATTTCGGGTGGATGAAAACAAAATATCGGCGCGCCTAAATTTAATTTAACCGGGAACTTTGTCCAATAAAATTGTCTAAAATGCACATAAAAGCTCATAAATTTAATAAAGACATTACTGGCGGCAAAAGAGTGCCTATCGGGGTATTGAAGCTTAATGAAAAAATTAATGTACTTATATTCTAAAATTTCCTTTGAGCTTTGAGACCCCCAAATTAATCTTAACTCTCATCAAAAGGATCGGGAATGTGCCGCATTCCGCTCGGTATTGAATGGAGCGGTGAATGAGCTACGAGGAGACAAAAATTTGACGTGTCACATTCCAAAGATCTCATTCACGTATGGCTTTGCATTAATTCATTTATTCTGTATGAATTTCCATATATATAACGATGAAAAGAGAAATAGTATTTTATTATATTTACTATTAATAGAAGTAAATCAACGTTTATAATCGTATATTATTTTTTGAATAAATTCAGCCGTCGGATATTTTATCTACGAATAATATTTATTTCATTATATACTGACATGCTAACAAACTAGACCAATATGTATGGGAATATATTATTTTAGCATTTTTAATAACACCTCCATTTTTATAATAACAGCTTCATTAAGTGGGCGGGCTATGCTAGTGCAGGTGCACTTAACATCAGGTGATGTTAAGTGGTCGCTTTAGCCCATGGACATCTACATCTAACCTCAGGGTAGAAGCTGAAATCGTATGTGTTACTTTGCTATGCGACTAATAGTATCGCCCCGAATTTCAGTGTAGGCCGCAACTAAATTTCTCCAAGCGAAACACGACAATGACTTTGGGTGACTTTAAGGAGGTGACCAATTCCAGGTGAATTATAGTTCAAAGTTGTTTTTAAATATAAGTATTTTCAATAAACAATGATGTAAATCTTAAAATTAGGTATAATAAAAACCTAACCTAAATAATCTAAAGGGAGCACGAGAACACTAGCTGCATTCCCACGTTGAATAGCAATCGCAATTCTTTGCGCGAGATATGAACCAGCCCTCTTGTCACCGGCAGCGTCGATCAAACGTCGATAAACTAATTTAATAAAACATCATATTATTTATTAAAGACGATCTTATCTCCATCTACTTCAGTATGTAGCACGGAGCAATGAATTATATGCTAAATGGCAGTAAATTGAGCAACTCGTGCGTAGTAAGTTCACTTGTGCGAGGCGAGCGCTCCCCGGTGACGTCATAATTTCATGGAAGTAATTACCATACGTATCCGTGTTGTGGTACATTACTTCGAAACACGGGAAAATGTAACTCGTCTAAGGTAGTTTATACACTATCTAAAGTTACGCGGCCGTGTGTGGGACCGTGTCTTTAAAACGGTTTGATTAACTTCAATGCATTGACATATAATTGGATGCAACAATTGATTGATTATTTTTATTGTAATTTTTATGCATTTCAAGATATCCGAATAATTTGAAAATGTGCAGGCGTATCAAGAACCGACGACAATATAATAACTTTATAACTTTTCCGAATGCTCTGACCAGGATCATCTAGATAACATATGTGTAATACTACAGGTTAAGTCAACGTCATCCATACAAAGATGGTAAATGTTTCCTTCATAAATAGTAATAGTAAGAGGATATGTAGATATAAAAATCATTAAAAAACAGGCTTAAACAGTAAACTGAACTACAAAGCATAAAATGTTATTTAGATATTAAGTATTTCTTAATCGTCGATGGAAAGTCCACGAATTATTTTCTTCTTCTCAGCAGGGTAGAGCGGCGCGCGACTACGGCATCGTCGCAGTGGGCTGAATAATCTGCAACCCACCTAATAGTTCTTCTCAGTCATTACACTTTTAGCAGACTGGTCGTAGTTACTCTTATGATTTGTGGTACTTTTATCTAGGTACGTTGGCGTACTTTTCTGCATTTTTTACGTAATGGGAGAAGCAGAGGAGTTTCCAGTTTACCTGACGTTAAAAGGAGACTGCATTATAGACAATAGTCACACATAAGGTCATAAGATTTAATCTTATTATCTGAAACCGATTGCCGCCTTTTCAACACGCTCATACGTTAAAATCTCTACTGTACTGACTACGTTTTAGATAGACACTATAAAATTTGACGAACGCAATGTTCTATAAATCTAAAAAGTAAGTGACGGTAACTACTTTAATTTGTACCAACACTGGGCACTGATTTTTCGCCAAAACTCTGCTACAATGCGTCTTAAAGAAATACGAGAAAGCACGCAACCTATCAGTCAGATATTTTCATACACCACATAGGACAACGAACTTAGTTAAGTGACGTATGGAATCACATGAAATTTGGCACTGTTTGTCACTCATGCCACTTTCCACCACACATTACGTTACTGCACTAAACCGATCATTTATACAGCAAGATTACGTGAGACAAAGGTATTACTAATCAATATTATGGCTATATGAAAGATGCAATTTATCAGTCCAACTGACCTCTGAAGTTCGCTATTGTGTTCGATGAAGCTTTAAAGGCTCACAGTGCGTCCGTAGTCAATCGATCGATCTAATTGTTTCTTCCGCCGCCACGCCGTTGGGAAGGCAGGGACACTTTACCGGAAGCATCTGTTAAATGAAACTACATTAACTGGAGAATATTCCCCTATCACATCGGAAATTTATATTACTACCTCCATAATGCAATTAATATGTATTTGAATACTGTTTCCAAACTTACACTAGCTCTCCTGCGGAACATTTTACAATATAAGGAGGACTCGCGGTTAACGCTTTTTAATTACCGATATTAGTTTAAAATTGTATAACTCTTCGAAAATTTCATTTTATTTCAAGAACTGTCTTAAGGTTATTATCAATCTATTATTATTTAACTGCTGAGCACCGATCTACTTTTAAAATAAAAAGGATTAGACCATTACTTCACCATATGGGCCAAATGAACTGGAGAGTTCTCCAGCAAGCAAGTTTCTTCACGATATTTTCTTTCGCGGTTAAACCAAATAAATTATCAATTTAATACTATATATTCCCGAGTCTATGTGCTAAAAATCAGAGGTACGATACGGTATCTGAACCCAGGACCTTCTCCATAATCGAATCTTATCACTCTCGAATTTTATCGTCGAAATATTAATCACTAGGCTATCAACCTTTTAACGAAATACCTATATTAACACATATGTATGTTTCATTCTACATGTTAGAACTTCAGCTAGTAACTGAGTTGACCTGTGCACACTGAGCTCATTCCCTTGTGATGTCACAATTTCATGTAATTACCGTACTCAGGTAGTGGTTCCGTCGTCTTACACTACTCACGTTATACCGATACATTATGTATGGACGTGATTTGACTTATTACTTGATCTGAGATGCTCCTTACGGCTTAATAAATGCTATAGAAGTCTCAGTGCTAGGATCCACTGGTAGAATACACTAGAAGTAATACTATTTACGGACTGAGGTGTTTGTACCAAATAAAAAATAAGTGTAATTCTGCCTTTCTCCCAAAAGATGGGGTATCTTAAAATTTTGCCCCTAAAACCAAAAAAGGTAATTATATATACTTATCTACATAGGTAATAATATGTTCGAAGACGTTTACGTTTACACACATATTATTACCTAGGTAGGTTTTTAAACTCAGATATATCTTCGAATTTAATTATTGTAAGATGCTGTTTCTGGTCTGTTGGTTTTTACATCTGTGTATAAGTGTTTATAACAACCGATACCAAGCAATAGAATGTTGCTTGTAACTGTTTTTTGGCTCAATGTAATAAACGTTACTTATGCATAATTACCATTATAACAAGTATAACACCTACAAAATTGTCTTTTCTGAAAAACAAGTATAAATTCGTTAGATACTTAAATTGACGCCCGAAAGTCACATCATAATGATGTAACAAATTTTAGGGAAAGCCCAAAAATGTTCGTCGAAAAGCACTTTCGAAGCTTAACAAAGTTATGTTAATGTGGTATTAACGATATAATTATAATGAGCTTTAACGAATCAGTTTATATTTCAAGCATATAACTTTTTATATTAGTGTTACATACACAAAGTAATTCTTCGACATGCAAAGGCAAAGGTTAAATTATAATTTAAGTGATCAAAATGCTTTTGCAGAATTAATGAATCAGATAAAACTAATAATATATACCTATCCATCCACTTGTTTTATGACCCACATTACATATAACATACGTGATGTTAATCGTGAAACGTAACTCAAAACATATACATACGTATAAGCAATATAATTTCCTTGAAATTGTACCCTTGTAATGCTATTTTTGAAAAATGCAAGGCTCCAGACAGACTTTAGTTTAGATTATCTTTTTAGCATGATTAATAAGTGATTCTCGAGGGGACAGTGCGATGTGCCTGCCAGACATGGTCCTGCCGCACACCACGGGACACGGAAATGCTTTACTGAATCTATTTACCGCCCAAACCACTTAACTACTTTTTGCACACTGAAAATGGAATACTATTTTAAAAATAGGAGTAAGTACTTCACCATTGCATTTTTAATTAAAAAATCATGGGCAACATTGCAATTGCAGCAAAATTGAATGAGTAAGTATTTATAGTAGAAGAAGAAGTATAGTTATGTAGCAAGTTTCTCTTTTAGACATACATCTATAATTATAACTAATATTATAAAGCTGAAGATTTCTGATGTTTAAACGCGCTAATCTCACAATTTACCAGTCAAATTTAAAAATAGTAATATTGTACCAAAATAGTTAAAAAATATTTTAGGTCATATATATACAGTTACAATATTAAACTTGAGTGAAACCACACGGCATATATACCTGTGTAACAAATACTTTTCGTGTAAGTACATAACATAGCTATATTTTCTGAACATTCATTTTCCAGCGACACGTAAAGCGATTCCCGGTGAGAGAAGGAAGCGAAGCCACTGAAAGGAAGTAGTAATTTTGTCTTCCTGTTTCCACCGCGCCCTTCTGTGCTCGGAAACGCATTGACTTACCTACTTATTTACGGCGACGCTACGAATACTAAATTATTTATTTTGAAAGGTGAATCTGAATACATTGTGTAATAATTCAATTCGTCCATACAAATACGGCATTAAACCGACTAACTGGGAATCTACTATAATTTTCTTCGGCTATTGAACCTATTTTAAAGGAACATTCGTAAAATAAACAGACCTACCTTTTTTACCTCGAAAGTGTTATTTCTAAAGAAAAATTACCTTTATGCTAGCGCATCTGCACCTTATTAAGGATTACAAAAAAACTATTTGAAGTGAAAATATACCTTTTCATTGCATTTTTGAGAAATAGTAAAGTTTATATGTTTTAAACAAGTGACAAATATTTATGAGTTAAAATTAGATTGTTATCGTGAAACAGCCAAAATATTAACGAGTATTTCATATCGTGTCTTGGGTTGCGTCTCTAGGACATGGAACGGCGTATGCCATTAATATGTGATACGGTACAACTAGTGTAACCATACAAATAAAATCATTTTCAGATTATTCACGACTAGTTAAATATAAAAATAAATATCATATAGAAATAAAACAATTATTCCCATGTATGATCAACGCTGCTGGTAACAGAGGTCATATCTCATGTGGAGAAGCACGATCGCTATTTAGCTTGAGAATGCAGCTAGCATTCTTGGCACTTTGTAAACAAAAACCAATAAACATTTGCGTTGAAATAAATCTATAGCATTTAAGCCGCGTTCCAACTTGAATATGATAAGATAATTACATGTAGTTTTAGTTAATAGAACCTTCAAGCAAGTATGCATCTTACTTCTGGTCACTGCTGGTTATAAAAATCTATAATGGCACCACGTAGAACAAACCTGTCACTGAAATTAACGTTATGTTACCTTTCGAAACTAAGATGAAATATCTGGAAATCTGTACATACTTCACACCACAATACGCTGCTGTCAGCGCTGTACAGCTGCTACACGTCAGACGTAGCTGCATTGGTGATGCCATCGCAGGCGAACTTCAAAAAGTTTTATTATATTCAAATCAATGTACATCTTATTTCATTTATATAATTATGTTATCTCCAAATAAAGTTAACGCGGAGACACCATACACGACCCTGTCTTGTCCGCTTATAATTTTGCTTGCTCACGATTCCAAATCGCCTTTGCTAGCGTTTGCTTTTAAATTGAACCTAAATAATACATGATCTGCCCTTAAAATGTTATTTCGTTATAATCTAATGTGTACTGGGTAAGGCGCTTACTAAAAATATCCTAATAAGAGGATTGGGTTATGCCAAAAAACCCTTATTTTACGAGTTTTGTATTATACACGTACAGACGACACACTTTTGTATTGATCTCTCTTGTTCAGCTTAAAAGCGTAAATAGCTGAATTGAAGAAATCCTTTGTATACTAAAGCCGCGAAACATTTTAAATTTAAACGTAACAAATTATTATTAAATCTTTATTTTCTATATTTTCTTTATTTTCTTTATGGTTACAAGCGCACAGCTAAATACCCAAAATATTTTTTTAGCAACTAACCATAGGTGATGGAATAAATGTACGATATTCGTAAATGAATATATATTGAAAAATATCATATCACTTTGTCATTATATTAAATGATATTCATTCGCAATATACATACCCAATTAATATTTCTGATCTTTTTAATGTTAGAAGAGTAGCCAACGACCGAGGAAGCCATCTCATGTGAAGTAGAAGTTGAAACCCATAGACAGCAACCAAATTGAAGTTCGAAGATGCATTATTCCTCCTGAAGAGAAAGATGGTCGCTGGGCTTATAAGTGAAGACGGCAACACATCTCTTCAACCTAAATACAACAATTCCGTAACAGCGTTATAGTGGTACCTCTCCTATTGATATATTTAAGTTGTAGTTTTTAATATTGTTGAACTATAGTTCTATCACCTATCAAATAAAAGTAATTGATAAAATACTTCCAATAAGCACGGTAAGTACGATATAATTGATAAGGGCATAATAAAACAACTAAGTACTTTAAAATAGATGACTCATGGTATTCATTAGTCAATGACCTCATAGAAGCAGGAGTTGGGGGTTATAAAATAACCCCTTTACATTGTGTTAAGTGGAAACGAATCGTATCCCATCATCAATCATAATTGGTCCCTTTTTATTCTCACCTAAACACAAATGGAGTACCGCTTGTTTACTTACCATCTATTTAGTTCCGAAACATAATTAAATTAATGAATCAATAATAATTTTGTAGTGGGCAGCTATAAATAATTAATTACGAAGTTATAACCCTGACACGATATGAGT